>JAOTOM010001126.1:0-59000 GCA_034440615.1 Ashinkailepas kermadecensis
CCCAGGTCTTGTACCTCTATCATGGCCATCCATCAGTGTCCACGTCACACCCAGCCCACAACCCCTCCCCTCGCTACATGACCAGCCGGGCGCACTCACGGGCGTTGTCGTGGTGTGGATCGGAGCCTAGCCTCGCGATATAAATTCGTGTAGTGGTGGCGACGGGCCGCAGCAAGGTTGGTAGGATGTCCGGAGCGGCGGTTGAAGAAGCGAGTGGGCGAGGGGATGCACGGCACCAACCCCCAGCCGGCCCCGCCACGGCGGCGGCCGGCCGCAGTCGTCCCGCACAGACGACCCACCCACCCTGGCAGTGCCGCCAATGCCCCCAGAGACCGCTCCGACACCGCCCAGCCCGACGTGGCCCGGACCCCCCTACAGTAGCATCCTAAAATGGATAGAGTTGTGGCTTTCACATAGACAGCAGAGAGTGATGCTAAAATGGTACAAAGTCATCATGGCAAAATGTTCTTAGGTGGAGTCCCCAAGGGTCGGTACTGGGGCCACTATTGTTCATTATATATGTGAATAGCATGGAATGTGGCCTAAGCAGTAAGGTTGTAGAAATTTGCGGACGATTTGAAGATCTTTAGGGCAATAACAGGGCACAATGAGCAGGTTTTGCTGCAGAAAGACTTAGACGAGCTTGTAGTGAAGTGGTCCGAAAAATGGCAAATGAAGTTTAATTTTGATAAGTGCAGGAAGTCATGCATGTAGGTAGGCAGCATATGAAGGCTCCATACTTGATGGGTGGCCAAGTACTATCTGTGACTCAGGAGAAGGACTTAGGTGTTATTTTGAACCACAAAATTGGGGGCATCAGAACTGTAACATTGTTCATGTTTTACGCGTGTTATGTGGCCTTGGAGCCGCGTCGGCCGCCGGGGACCGTCGCCCGGCGGCGCGTAGCCGCCGGCTCTGCAGAGGAAACCGACTGGGTTTGCCTCTGCGCGTAGCGGTGACATCGCGCGGCGATAGTCGGCTGGCCGGCGCACGGCCGGAGATACGACAAGAGCGCGCCGTACGGTATAGACGTACGGGTGTGCCGCTGTTGTAAAACTGTCTTTGTAGTGCCGACAGAGACGCCTAAAATACTGTCGGCACTTGTCATTTTTCGGCCCTTACTCACACAGTCAAATATAACGCTAAAGTACCGCAATACGTTGAACGGGAGTTGTCACCACAACGAGACCCTAGACTACTTCACGAGCCAACGAGAACTGCCACCACATCTGGTGCCGCGACGTGACCGGATAAGACAACCGCACGCCTTTCTGCAGGACGAGGAAGAGACACGGCTACCTCAGCAATTCAGTAAGCCCGGGAAAATCCCGAAAATCCTTCCCAATACTTCCAATTTTGACCACTGATAGGATTGTCATAGGATCGTATAGTCCAATGCTCGCTGTGTACTGAATACTGTACGTGTGAATTTTTACGTGAATTAGGAAGCATAATCGTGACAGTTACTCCACAGAACTTACGAAAATTAAATTTACTAGAATACTGAGAGCTAAATAATTAACGTAAAGAAATATGACTGAAATTACTTTTGAAAGATTATCGGATAGCTTTAACCAGATAAGGTTGGAGATGCGTGCTCAAGGCTTAAGCCAAAATATCAAACCATTTACCGGGGAAAGCCATTACAATATGTGTGATTGGGTAAAACATTGGAGCGAATCAGCTTCAGTATGGACGACGAACAGCTCAGAATAATCTGTCTGAAAACCCTCGGTGGACCTGCAGCTGAATTTCTGCAACGAATGCTAACTCATCAACCAAATTTGACGTGGGCAGAGATCAAGCACATTATGAAGGAAAGATATTCAGATCTAGCGGACCAGAAGTGCTCACAAGAAGCCTTGCGAAAATTGAAGCAACATCGCGCCGAGCTTGGTCCACAATTTTGCGGAGCGAATTCTTACCCTAGCGAAAGACGCATACCCAGATATGACCAGCCCTGCCACGCAGGAAACACTGATTGACATCTTCAATAAGGGCGTGCAAAGCAATCAGCTGGCAGCCAAGTTCTACAGGCACACTTTCCGTAACTTAGAAGAGGCAATACAATTCGCAGTACGCGAACAAAATTTGGAGCGAACACTTCTCTTGACTAGGGGAATACCGAAATCGGAAGATGAGCCAATGGACGTCGATGTAATCCAATCAGGAAACGATCGAATGGATAAATTAGAGAAGCTAGTGGTATCTCTGAGCGAAACGGTGTCAAAGCTTGCAGCGCAGAAACAGGACCCCCCAAAACCACAACCCCAACCTCAGCCTGGACCCGCAACATCCCACCACGACCTTATGCCCCCAGACCCAGCTATGGACCTCCTCCGCAGCACCCCCTTGCAGGCCCCAGAGTTTGGAGGCCACAACAGCCAAATCAGCCCGGCACCTCATTCCAATGGACCACCGATGGCAGACCGATATGCATCAAATGCACCAAAATTGGACACATCGGACGCTAGTGTCGTTCCTGCCCAAATCCCCCTAGACAGACGGGAAACTGAAAAGCTCCATGGTGAACGTCCACCACGATGGAGCCGAAAGTAAACAGGAACAGAAACCACAGAGGAAGGAAAGGGAAAAATATCCGGAGGAAACGAAACTCCGAAAAACGGAAACTGAAACAGGGCCGAGTTCAACAAATTCGCATCAAACCCAACACTCCCATGTGCTGGCTAAAAATTGGAAATCAGAGAGCGTACACCTTGGTGGATACTGGCGCAGATATCTCGCTAATTTCAAAGGAGTTCTTCGACAAAATTGCAGAGGATCAAACCCTCAGATTTTCAGGAGATCAAAAAGACCGCATTCCACTCATTTCAGCCAGCGGGCATCGCTTGGAAAATATCGGTGTAGGAACGTTCAGAGTCGAAATGAGTAAGTTCAGAAAACCTTTCAGCTTCCAAATCGTAGAAGGCCTGACACAACAGTGCATGCTAGGAAATGATTTCTTGATCGAGTTCGGAGCAAAATTAGATTTCGAAGAGAAAGCATTGTGCATTGCAGGAAACATGGTTCCACTTCACCCACAGCGAACGACTAGTCTAGAGCAGGCGAGCTCACTAGTCAGAATAAAAGGACGCATTCATATCCCGGCCAATACGGTCGTGGAGTGTCCAGCAGCTGTGAATAAGAATTCAACTTGTGGAACAGACTTGCTATGTGCGGTCTCTGGACAACATGCCACTGATTTTTTAGGTGCAAAAATTATTATAAAGTATAGAAAAAAGAAAAGATGTTAAATAAAATTTCTGAGGAGCCAAAACGAACTCGAACAACTGCTACGTACCAACGCTGACCTATTTGCTGCAACTGACGCCGACCTCGGTACGACTGACGTCATACACATGGACATAGAAACTGCAGACCATCCCCCTATCCGTCAAGCACCTTATAAGACCCCATTTTCTCAGCGGAAGTATGTAGAGGAGCAAATTAAAATTATGCTCGAAGCAGATATTATTGAAGAATCTGACAGTCCATGGGCCGCGTCCATTGTCATCGTAAGGAAGAAGGACGGAAGTAATCGCTTTGCAGTCGACTACAGAAAACTGAATAACGTAACGAAGAAAAACAGCTATCCACTACCGCTGATAGAAGACATTCTCGCGTCCCTCGGTGGAGCGAACTTCTTTTCATCGTTAGATTTAAAATCGGGATACTGGCAGATCCCAATGTCAGAAGAAAGCATACCAAAGACTGCATTCACATGTTTTTTGGGTTTGTGGAATTTTAGAAAGATGCCCTTTGGAATCTGCAACGCTCCCGGAAAATTTATAGAATTAATGAACAGAGTACTATCAGGAATTCAGAACCAATTTGCAACCGCTTACATTGACGATATAATAGTATATTCGAAAACATTTAAGGAACACCTAGTTCACTTGGAGGAAGTCTTTCGTCGTCTACGAAAAGCCAAACTGAAGCTGAAACTCTCGAAATGCGATTTTCTGAAGAAGGAAGTCCAATACTTAGGACATGTAGTGTCAGCATCTGGCATCAAGCCAAACCCAGAGAAGGTAGAAGCCATCCAACACATGGCAGCACCAATCACTGTGAAAGGAGTCCGTTCACTCATCGGCATGTGTTCCTATTATAGACGATTAATTCCAGGATTTAGCCAAACACAGCGCCACTGATTAACTTAACAAAGAAACATGCCATATTCATCTGGACAGATGATTGCGAAAATGCGTTTGCAACGCTAAAACAAAAACTAGCTTCTGCACCAGTGCTGGCCTACCCAGATATCACGAAGGACTATAAATTATATACAGATGCCTCACAAAAAGCAGTTGGAGCAGTTCTGGTACAGGAACATAATGGCGAGGAATGAGTGATACAATACCTGTCAAAACAACTCAATGAAACCCAACGGAAGTGGCCAATTATACAGCTCGAGGCATACGCCTGCGTGTGGTCAATATCGAAGCTACGCCAATATCTACTTGGATCGAAATTCACAATTATGACGGATCATCGACCACTTACATTTTTAAACCTATCGGAAATGAAAGAATCCCATGCTGCAGCGATGGGCAATCATGCTATCAGAACACAACTGTGAGGTGGTTTACATAAAAGGGTCCAAAAATATCGTCGCTGATCACCTCAGCCGGATGTACGAAACCGAGCAAAAAGTAAATGTCATCGATTCCGACCATGTTCCCATGGACGAATTCAGGAACACCGAAACCAGAAAACCAGAGGAAGAGTTGAGCAGAGAGGAAAAGTTCAAAGATGTAATGGTGAAGTGGGAAAATATCGAGCAACTTCAGAGAGAAGACGAGGAAATAGCGAAAATTCCGAAAGTTATGCACGATAAGAATCACGCAGATTACAAAGACGTGGTGCTACAATACATGGAACTAGACAGACTCATTTATAGAGTTAGCGAAGGACCACGCTGTGGACCGTTCCCTGGACTACAACTGTGCATACCAACATGCCTGAGAAACGAAATTCTGAAAAGGCTACATGAAGGCTTCTTTGCCGGACATATGGGATTGACGAAAACGTACGAAAAACTGAAATTTAGATACTATTGGAGCGGTATGTGGCGTGATACAGTAGCTTACCTCAAAGCCTGCGTGCTGTGCACAGGGCGACGAGCTAAGGCAGCTCCAGCACCAATGTAAGAGATGCCCGTACCACATTACCCATTCGAAATGATAGGAATCGACACCTGTGGACCATACCCAGAAACACAAAACGGTAACCGATATGTCATTACAATTATTGATCACTTCTCTTCATGGCCGGAAAGCTTCTGCACAGCAAGGAAAGACGCCAAAGCGGTTGCAAAAATCCTTATGGAGGAGATTATTCCACGACACTCTTGCCCACGAGTAATTCTTTCAGATCTAGGCACAGAATTTATAAATACGGTAATTGATTAATTAGAAACCTGCCTGAACATCCGACATATCCGTACCAGTGCTTATCGTGCACAAACGAACGGAAAAATCGAACGCTATCATAGGGTGCAAAACGACATATTGGCAAAAGCAATTGACCAGAATCAGGATGATTGGGACACGAAAATACCCGCAACTCTAGCTGCCTACAGAACGGCGAACATTGGACGTTCAGGTACGATATCACCCTTCTTCACACTATATGGCCGCGATCCAGTCCTACCTCTGGACAATTTCTTGCAACCGAAAGTTAGATACTATGGAGAAGATTACGTACCCAAAATGTTGGCTAATTTGCACGAGGCATATAGTCATGTGAAGACTCATATAGTGGACAGTCACGATAAGAACAGGGCTTACGCTGACAGAAAAGCGAAGCCACGTAGCTTTAAAATAGGAGACCCGGTATATTACTATGACACGACCGTTCAACCTGGTAACACGCCCAAGTTCTCGCTGCCCTGGAAACCATACTTTAGAGTCATTAAACAGACGAGTGCTGTTAATTACGTCATCAGAAATCAAATTAATGGAAAAACTCGCCTAGTGCATGTGCAAAAACTACGATTAGCTGATCCCAATACCGCTTGGGAACCAACAAAAGATACTGACGAACCAGTGAACAGAAAGTACCTCGATAAAAAGTATAAATCAGACCGCATCACGCCTGAACGTGTTCAGCCCCCAATGTTAGCCAAGCGGGCCGAAGCCGGCCCGAGCAGTAGGTTAGATGATAGCAGCTACATGGAGGTAGACATGCCGTCCGGAACAATGGCTGATGACACCGCAGTACCCGAGACGAGAGCAGGCACGACTGACTCAGCGGCACAGCCGCCGGTCGCGTCGGACAAACAGGAAACGGGGTCAGCATTCACCCAGCCACCCGAACCAGACCAGCCCCCTGAACCGGATCAGCCCCCAGCCACTAGCAGTGATTCCGAGCTTGAACTGCCGTTATCTGAAGTAGCGGAACGCATGAAGCGAGCTCTGCCTACGTCTAGCGAGTCAGAAAGCGAAAAGTTACATTCACGAGTAACGAAACGTGCAAAGCCACAGAGCAGTGACTCTGAAGACAATATATCTTTATCAGAACTAGCAGAACGCATGAGAAACTCAGCTGAAAGACCACCGGGAGTTCCCCAAGAAAAACGACCTTTAGAAGTAACTTCGGACGACGATTGTCCCCCAGAGAAATTTCAGATTCATGATGAAACGTCATCTTCTGAATATGATGCAGATATTGAAAATGTAAGAATAAAACCTGAGGCTAGCAAAGCTAGTATTTTCGTAGCTTTCGTGGAGAAACAGAACGCATTAATGCTAGCGCAAATGAAATCGCAGACGGAACTGTTCAAATCGATGTTGGAGTAGCTGACGATGCTACTGGATGTGGACCTGTGTGTCACTTCAACTAGTATGACGTTGTATTGCTAGGCTCAGTGAAGCCGCATGTGATGGCGCGAGTAGCGTTATCTTTAATGGATTGCCCTGTACAGGCATGAGGATGTCTAGTAGGACGCTGTGACGTCAAACCAACTGTTGTCTGAGTATAACACTAGTTTGTATTTTGTTGCAGAATGACGCGAGTGGTCAAAATACTCCCTATCCTATTGTTCCTCATACCTGAAACTACCCACGGAGCTTTGTTTTTGCCGCGCGGTGCCGTATACGCTACTCACGAAACATGGAATGTGCATATCCCAATTCCAAACGATGCAGTGTCGGAGATGTTGACTGATATGAATCACACGTTGCATGTGTTTGAAAAACGCATGACTCAATACCTATCCGACCATCCCCTCTTCCCGTACGCAATCGATGTGAAGTCCCAATTGAAAGACCGTCTGACCACACTTCGACTAAACCTAGCCGATATCCTTGATGCAGCTCGATCAACCATCCGACGAAACTCAAATAGGTCCAAAAGGTCCGTACTACCATTTGTCGGAGAAGCCCTATCTTTCCTGTTCGGAACCACTACAGATGCTGACTTAGAAGCCGTCCTGAACCGTCTAAACACAGTAGAAATTGACAACGACCAAATCATACATGTTTTAGGAGAAAGCGTGTCTCTGATGAACCAGACAAACACAGCAGTACAAACCAATCGAAAAGCAATCAACCACATCAGCCGCCTGCCTAGTAAACAACTTCACTTACAGGGTTTCGAAACTTGAACAGACAGAGATGCAGAATTTTGAAATATACATCAACCTGCAAAATCAGATTACGAAAGTAATTGAAAACGCACGAGCCATTCTTCAACAGGCTGGTGTGCAACAGTCAGAGTTACAGCTACAACTTAGCCTGATAGCTGATGGTATCTTATTCCGATCATTTGTCAAACCAGCCCAGCTGCGTGACCTTCTGTCAAACATCAAGAACGCCCTGCCCAGCGAGAAAACTCTCCCTTACCATCCCGACGATATAGAAAGATACTACCAGATGATACATACTTCTTTGATGATAGTGAAAACAAATCCTTACGTGCTACTGCCCATTCCGATAGTAACGATTCCTGATCAATTCGAAGTGTTCGAAATCTTCAACACGAACCTCCCATGCCACAACTTGTCAGTGGAAACAAAGTTTGACACAGGCAAAGTAAAATACCTTGCTCTTAGCAAAGACAAGACTAGATACTTGGAAGTCGAAGAGGACATTCAGATCTGCCTGCAGCAACAATTAACATTCTGTCACCTTCATAGTGCCGAACAATTCACTGCTAAAACGTCATCCTGCGTAAAGTCGCTATACTTTCGCGACTCAGTGGAGATCGCAGCTCAGTGTAATACCCCAGTGTTACGGAAAAATACGCCAAGGGCATTGGAAGTGGAACACAACATTTGGCTAAAAATCACTGGAACTCCGATAGAAATTCAGGTAATTTGCGGAAATGACACCTCCGATTTCACGACTACAGAACATGCACAGTTGGTGCACTTGAGAAATGGCTGTTCGCTACTGTCACAGTACTTCAGAATTCCCACCGTCAAAACCCAGACGTCCAGCGTAGACGTCGACCGTGTCGTATCGCTTCGAAAGCAGCTAACCCGTCTAGCCGAGCTGAGCGAGCAAAACATCCGTGCACAACTTCCTCACCTCGAACTGCGGACACTGCGGGCACAGAGAAATCTGAGCCGCCCGAGGCACCACAGATGGCTGGTGCAGTGCAGCCTGCAGCTGGTGCGCTGCAGATGAGCGAGGTCGGCGACATTGCTGACGCCGTGGAACCCGAGCCGAATGACGGGCCACTGATGGCCGCTGCGGATGGGCCACCGCCGTGTCCGCCGCCCGGGCACCTGCTCAGGGCTGACAATACGGTCGGTACGGCAGCCATACTCGAGGATATACGACGAAAAGTAATTATCTTCCATGAATACTTAGAAGAGCGCCAGAACGAACAGAGCAGTGAACGTAACGAATAGGACAGTGATGAAACGCGTGCCGCACTAAAGGTGTTGGCAGACGTGGGCAGTGGTCGCCCACGTCAAACCGCAGTGCCGGACAGAACATTATTTAGGGAAAAATTTCAAAAAGTGTACGCCGCGATCGTCACGTCAAAATAGTATATAATCGTTGTCACTAACATGGACCAAGGGAAACGGGTACCCTCAAATACCTCCTAGATTAACCCGCGTAGGTCAGATATGTAGTTTAACAGTGTGTTTCAAAAATCGCGAATATTTACGTTGTAATGTTAAAAGGCCGTAATAGGTCTAGTGGGATTTATCGCCCCTTTGGTATAAGGGACGAAAATCTTTAAGCCTCGGTTGTGTTGTAACATTGTTCATGTTTTACGCGTGTTATGTGGCCTTGGAGCCGCGTCGGCCGCCGGGGACCGTCGCCCGCCGGCGGATCGCCGCCGGCTCTGCAGAGGAAACCGACTGGGTTTGCCTCTGCGCGTAACGCTGACATCGCGCGCTGTCGGCCGGCGGCGCGCGGCCGGAGGGACGACGAGAGCGCGCCGTACGGTCTAGACGTACGGGTGTACCGCTGTTGTAAAACTGTCTTTGTAGTGCCGACAGAGACGGCTAAAATACTGTCGGCACTTGTCATTTTTCGGCCCTTACTCACACAGTCAAATATAACGCTAAAGTACCGCAATACTTTGAACGGGAGTTGTCGCCACAACGAGACCCTAGACTACTTCACGAGCCAACGAGAACTACACCACAGAACAGACCAAAGAAGCCAGGAAGAAGGCACTAAGAATGCTTGGGGAAATACAGAGGAATGTGTCATACAAAAGTGAGGAGGTCATCAGGAAGATTTACTGTGCATATGTCAGGCCACATTTGGAATACTGTGTCCAAGCTTGGTGCCCTAGTTATGATAAATATTGTTGGCTTTTCGAGAGAGTACAAAAGAGGGCAACAAAAATAGTTAATGGTATAGGCAACCTGGCATATGAGGAAAGACTGAAGAAATTGAATATGTTTTCACTTAGATATAGAAGGCTGAGAGGAGATCTCATCTAGGTTTTTAAATTTGTTCATGGTCAGGAACAGGGATATCTCAGGGAAATGTTTGAATTTAACAGAAATGATGCAATTAGAGGTCATCAATTCAAAATTAAAGTTAATCACAGCAGGACAAGGTTAAGACAGTCTTTCTTCACCAACAGGGTAGTAGAACACTGGAACCAGCTGCCAGGAACCATTGCCAGTAGCAACACACTGAACATCTTTAAAAACGGCATAGACAATCATTATAAGAATAGGGGGATTGTTTTTCTGTATTCCAGGGAGGGTTGATCGACAGGGAGGAGTTGTGAGTTGAGAGGAGTTTGTAATTATTGAGTGTATTATGCAATAGCAAGTGAGTCTCTTATTAAGTCTAAACGCTTTATAACTTTATATAGGGTGAACCTAGCAGTGGATTCAGCACCTTCCTTCGGGATGTGATACTGATGAGATTGTCTATGGTAGCACAATGGGTATGATGGGAGGAGTTTGTAATTGTTGAGTGTATTATGCAATAGCAAGTGAGTCTCTTATTAAGTCTGAACGCTTTATGAATTTGTGTGGGATGTGCGTAGCAGTGGATTCGGCACCTTCGTTCGGGATGTGATGCTGATGAGATTGTCTATGGTGGCACGATGGGTATGATGAGAGGAGCTTGTGATTGTTGAGGGTGTTATGCGGTAGCAAGTGAGTGGTGCTAGATAGGCTGGGATATATAGCTTCCTAGGAACTTGGGATAAGGGATTGATTGGGGTGGGAGTATGTACATTTCTAGTACCTTTTCTAGATAGGCTTAACCCAGATGGGCCCCTGTGGCTCTTATTAAACCTTAATACTTTATGACTTTATATCTACTTTCTTACTCAAGTCCCCAATGACTACCATACACTTACTCTTCCCACAGTCACATTCCATTTTTGTTCTTCTTTTGTTCTCTTTAAAAAAAGTTATCCCTACTCCCACCAGCTACAAACTCCACCTAAACCAAACTAAATAAAAATTAAAAAAGCCTAGATACCTTTGCAATCACACCAGTATATTGAAAATATACCTAGTGGTAATTTAAGCTCACTATTTTAGTCCTAATCTCTATCTTAAACTTAAACACCAAAAATTACTGACTTATTCCTCTACACTACAGAAACCTAAGCCACGAGACCGCGCCAGCCGTCTACAAAGCGTTCAGGTGGCCGATCGATAATTATAGAAGCTACCTAGTGTAATTTAAGCTCACTATTTTAATCTTAAACTCTATGTTAAACTTAAACACCAAGCGGACTCTGGCTTATTCCTCTATGCTAACAGAAACCTAAGCCACGTGGCCGCTCCACCCGTATACAAAGCGTCCACGTGGCCGATCGATACTTCTAGAAGCTAAAAATCTGCTTGTTAAAAGGAAACTTATGAGATAAAACTATGCAAATATATGCACAAAAGTAATTGCTAAATACCTATCCACAGCTCAGCCTAGTATACTGCCCGCTTCTGCAACGACTTATCTGTAAAGTAGGACCTCCACACCGACGTGTTTCCACCTTGACACCTGGCGGCAAACTCGCTTCAGCCAGGGTATCTCAGCATTGCGCACACGGACAGGTCAGAGGCGGATCCAGTAAATTTCCATGGCGACACTCTTCTGCGGGGAGGGGCGATATTTCCTCGGAGGACCGCCGCTGCGGAAGTCCCTGGAAGTACGTATTTTCTGAATGTCTGCTGACAGGAGTGATGTGTGCACTCGACCGTACTGAAAAGGGCACCGTTTACCCCGAAGAGGGCGCATTTCCCCTCAAAGCAGCGTCTTAGGCTGAAAATTGAGCAAGGGGGTTCGTTGCACTCTAGTATTCCCAGACAGGTATTCTGGTCAGATGGGCGCCATCTTTCCATGGGAGAGGGGCATACCCCAGCGCTCTCATGCATCCGCCCCTGGGGTAGTTGCACTCTTGAGGTATACACAACAATGCCCCTGGTAGCTGCCTAGCATAGGTGTATGTCTGGAAATTATCAGGAGGGCACAGTACGTGAAGGCATTGGCATGGTAAAAATGGATGGTGGTTGGCATCATAGTAAGGTCCAATATTAGAAGTTGAAATTATTTAAAGGGCACATTCAACACCGGGAAGGGGAGCAAGTGTCTTCCCAGGCACTGCTCCGGCCGTAAGGCAAAACACCGTACACGAGGATGAGGAAGATCGTCGGCATTCGGTAAGCAAACATTAGCATATTTCATGTTTGTTTATAAATATTCATCATGCTGCATCTCAGCAACACAATCAGACTTTTCTAAATGTGCCGCACATGGATTGCTACACGAGAGTGCTGAGTTCGTTTGAAGGAGGCTTCTGTTTATTTTTTCATATTCCATGCCCTTTCTCGTATTTATCGACAGAGAACTTATCCCCACCTGCTCCGCTAGATGTAGTGACACAGCAAATACCAATCCCATAAAATGAATACTGACATATTACGCGCGAACTGTTAAAAAACCAGCATCAACAGCCCTTCAACACGCACTCCAAGCGTTAGCAGGCCGCAGCCTGTCACCTTTCGTGTCACATTCGCCTGGCCTGCCATCTGGTGGTAGAAACTCCGCGATGTCTCCCGTTTCTGCAATATAAGATAAAAACTATGACGTCACCAAATGTTGAAGGCGATCTTTGGTGTACCTTCTAAGGTAATAGTATCGTGGGGGAGGCATTTAATGCCGCTACAAGCCTTGGCCGCTGTCACACACTGGTCTTGTATGACTCTTTAGGGTTTGTTTAGGAAGTCTTGTGTGGCAATAGCTTAATACCCATTGTTTTCTTCAGGAATCAATTACAATGAGGTGTCTATACGGCTTCTTGCTGACTTTGCTCTCGTGTTTTCATAGGCTGGCAGATTGGCTCAAACGTGGCTTTTGTTGGTTCAGTTTGAGATTGTGTTGCCCCATACCAATATCAATGCACATTGTCATTGGGCATGTAAGTACCTTGGTAAATATCAAGCTGATAGTGTGATGGGTAGGTTGCTGATATATAATTTCAGTTTGCACATCCACAATATCAATGATAACTATGATTTCCATGCAAGTTTGAAAATGACTGGAAATTCAGAATGGAATTAATCATGTTCCCGCTCCATATGCATGTGGTTTTGCCGTTGGTGGTGTGTACAAACATCAGTATGACAATGCAATCGTTGTTTAGTTGCTTAGTGGATTTTTTTTTCAGACAATCTGGTTTCAGTTCCACAGTGGATGGAAATCCAGCTATTTTGTTTGTCTTTCTTTCCACAAAATTGTACATTTTCAGCAAAAGGTGAAGAGTCAGTCCACTATCTTATCTTTCTTTCTTATCAGCATAAAATAACATAGGTTATTGGGGGGGCACAAATCAACATTGGGGGGTGGGGGGGGGGCAAGATCAACATTGGTGGGGCCATGGCCCCCACAAAAGGATACAAATCGACGCCCCTGAAAACTGGTAATGGATGTCGTCAGTAGCGCAACCAGGGGGAGGGGGGCAAGGGGCCATCCCCCCCCCACCCGAAATTTTTTTGGGGCCCGCTCCGAGCCAGGGGCCCGCGAAGCGGGACCCTGGCTCGGAGTGGGCCACCCTACTCAGAGCCCTGGCTAGGGGCCCGCGAAGCGGATCTGTGGCTCGAATCAGGGGCCCTTTGAACCAACTGAAAATCTGGGGGCCCGTTTTAACCAGGGCCCGCCTCGAACCGGGGCCCCTTTTGATTCAGGGGCCCGCATTGAACCAATATGCATGTATACATTGCATGTATACATATATCATATTATTTCTCTAGGAGGAAGGGGCACGTAAAGGAAAAGTGCTTTTATTTCTGCGAAGTTTTACAAACATAGGGGCCCGCTCAAAAGTAAGTGCATGTTTTCCGCAGACTTTTTAAAAACATGACGGGAGCCCGCTTGCGAGGGGGCTCGCTCTCCAACCCTGCCCCCCCCCCCGAAATGAAATCCTGGTTGCGCCATTGGATGTCGTGCGGGATTACCGACGTGTTTCCACACTTAATGAGGGCAAGATGAAATTCGTGCACGGGAAATGACTGATTGTATATTTATCTATACCTAGAGCTAAAATGGGCTTTGGAGGCAATGGCTTATAGAGCGCTTACTATAATGGTGTCGAGTTGTTCCCAGATACACGGACGTAGTGTCGCTTAAAGTGGTTGGTCTACGACTTGTGGGTCAGTTATGTGCTGTCCTTTCACCGTCAGCTGGGGGAACGGGGCTGGTGGTGGGCGTTTCAGGTTGAAACGCTTCGTCAGATCCAAAATTCTGCGGACGGGGGTGAACCTATTGAATTGAGAGGCAAAACACTGCGAACAGGTTTGGCGTGCTGTTGGAAAGGTGTCCAGGCAGTCTTGTTGAGATTGTCTGTATGCTGATAGGTGTGTTTCACAAACGCATCTTTTGAATTGTTTGTGGGCACAGCGCCGTGCGGCGTTTGCCCTTTGATAGTGTGGGGTCCACCATGGCATGGATGCCTTTTTCCTATGTTTATTTCTTTTTAGGGCTGAATCTCGTGTGTTCAGCTGATAGCCCTGAGGATTACCTCGAATGCCTGGTCTATGAAGTTGCTGGGTTGAAGTCCACCTGGTCATGGAATTTCGCCCAGTACGCTCTTTTCAAGTTCTAACATGGTCTAAAAGGCTTAATGTGGTGGATAGCGTTCGTGCTGAGCCTAATTGTAATTGGGAATACCCAATTACATTAGTACACCCAATACACCCAAGCACACCCAATTATAGTAGTCGCTCAGCCCGGGAACGTCTGAAACTGACCAGTCAAATATTGACCTTAGTCCTTGAAAGCAGCAGGTTAAGTCAATGCAACCGTCCGACCCTCCTAAGGTCGGGTTGTAGTGGGTGGCGGCCCCGGTGTAAAGAAGTACTAAGTTGTGATCCTAAGTAAACTGATGAATTTATCGTCCTCTAATGTCCGTCTCATCGCTTCCCCAGGACGGGTGTTTACCGTTAAAGTCTCTCATAATGAGAACATTGTAGGTGCCTGAAGCAGCAAGTCGCTCAGCTCCTGTGGAGTGGGGGTTGCAGCTGACGGTGAAATGGGCTAAGTAAAAGAAGTCAACTGACGACAGTTCGATGACGTCATCAGGGTTCCGGAATGGAGGAACGGAAGAAACTGGGGAAGTTGGGTTAGGTTACGTTGGGTTAGGTTGGGTTACGTTAGGCTAGGTTGGCATGAATGGAGGAATGGAGGGATCTGGTGAGGTTAGGTTAGGTTAGGTTGGGTTGGGTTAGCAGGAATGGAGGAACCTGTTGACGCTACCATAGGTTAGGTTAGGTCTCTCAATTCCTCTGTTTTTGAACATTCATGACGCCATTAAAATACTGTGGCATATATATATACATTTGGCGGCCTTTTTTAAGCAATGCAATCACTACATGCCCCTGCGATTCGTCGGTACACGGGTGCCGCTCTGGTGCCATGGGTCGTTCGCAGTGCCATCTAGCGATATAATTAATGACTGTTTTGGCACTTATGAGCCGGAGTACTTGTTAACTTGGGTTATACGCCTATACGGATTCGGTGCAATAATGGTTAAGTAGCCTGAGCACTAAGAAGTTACTTTGGTGGTAAACCCTTTTTTTGTTAAGCCGTTTGCTTGAGCTCCTGAGAGAGCTCTGACTGAAGCTTGATTAGCCTCTCAGTACTGTCGAGACTTAGAGAGTCCAATGGCAGAGCAACGCATGCTGATCCCTGGTGTCTAGTGAGACACGCGAATGTTTGTGGAGAATGTATGTTAGAAGTCGTTCCCATTGCTCAAATCTTTGCATTTTCGCTGAACCTTGACTGCCCAGGTCACATAGTGAGCTCTTGTTTAGAGTGTACTTTTGTCTAGCTAACAGTGCCAACCTACAGTGACGCCACCTATACAGAAACTCCGGAGCGCGGATAGCGCCATCTATGGTGACAGTTACGGACGCCAATGGCGCCGCCTGACAGAAAAAAATATGTAGGTCATATGTGGTGCCACCTATCGGGACTTAGGAATAACTTGACGCAAGTAGCGACCCCTATATGGAACAGGCACAACGTGGGTAGTGGAAAAAATGCTAGTGTGAATTGAGATATAACTTGTGCAGTGTTGTATTAATTTTGGATAGTGGCTAAAATAAACACTTAACCTGCCTCCGCACCTGCGAACCGAGTCTTCTCCAGGACCTATACAAGTTAACCATTCCTGCTTTCCACCCGGTGAAGAGAAAGCTGACTTCATCTGATCAACAGGTGATAGTGCTCGACTAACTTGAGTCAGAGCAGTTCAAATCGTCACCACTTATAAATCTGCCACAGATAGATGACCGCGATCGAGACAGGTGCTGTTACAGCACTACCGGCCCTCTCAACGGAGCTGCGCTTCATGGCGACACCTGCTCACAGCTGGCGCAGTCTGAACTGCGCTGCCATGTCACCCTACCAGGCTACCTGCGCCTAACCGACTGGCGCTCTCGAGAACTTGAGCGGCATATGCTCGAGTGTGCCCGAGAGGCACACACAGGTGGGCAGGCCGACGCCTCGCCTTCCCTGCCACACTGTTGGTAGAATCTCCAGTGAACAACGAACGCTATGGTGATTCAGCACTTCTTCATCTTCGATCTTCGGCGGCACTTTAACTTTGGATTGGCTTTAATTGTATTAATTTAGGATGTGCATCGAATGACACTCGTAGGACTTTAGGTATTGACACATCGTGTGATTATGTTATGGCCGTGATCTGTCTAGTGGATCCCAGAATTGATCTGTGAATTCAATTCGCGATTTAGGACCTGCGCGGTGTGTTGTAACAAAGTTAGGTTTTGGGGCATCTAAATCCCAGTCATTCAGCCCCCTAACCCCCAACGTTCAATGCCGGGTGATGTGAATGTGGGTGTCTTGGATGATGAAATGTAATTTGGGTTGCAGCGCCCTGAGCCGGTCGGCTGTCTGAACAGTACGCCTTACCGAGCCGATTGTTGTGGGTCGCCTATCCGGTGCATCCTGTCGGAACAGCTCACGTGTGCGGCGCCAGGCCGAGCGAGGCTACCGAGGTGCCGTCTCAGCACTCGTTCCCACGCGAGGCCAGTCTCTGGATGTCATCAGAGGCGGCTCTGATATCTGACTCTGAGCTGACATTATGTCTCTGATGTCTGATGTCAGAGAGCGCGCCCGCCTGCAGTAGTCTGCTATTGTTCTCGACTCGGGCCCGACGTCCGGACCATGCGACGCAATAGTGACGTGTTGGTCACGTGGGACAGGCGTTGCCGAGGGTATCTAGCGACGGTACCGCGAGGCAGTAGGGCTCTCTTGGAGGAACGGTCGTGGTGGGCGGTCGCCCCTCTGGCGGCCGCCGTTTGGCCAGCCCTGGCCCCATACTAAGGTACGCCTGGACTCTGCCTGAGAGTCGCTGTTTGTGGAGATGTAATTATCTGATAGAAATAGTTGCACCTGTCTGTCAAAATGAAACTACCTTGTTAACGCTATATCACGCTGCGCATTATTGTTTGATCTTCGTGGCCATTTGTCTGTTGACTAATAGCACAATATAGAAGTGCTGGTTTTGGAAGTGCGTGTCAAGATGTGAGATCAGAGCTCGGAGATGGAAGGCTTCGAACCATTGAATTTAACCGGGGTCTTAAATATCGTCCAACGCTGAGGTACCCTAAACTATCAACGTGCCAGAAGGTTTACCCCATAAGCAGAGGGGACAGCAAAACCTTTTTTACACCCCCCCCCTCACAATAATTTCGACTTTTAGTATGGGACCCTATGGAGTGTCCCCACAACCCATTTGTGCCTGCCCATTGCCTTCATGTATCTTGCCCCTGAATAATTGTCAGAAGTCAACACCAGTGAACCTCGCCGTTCGTTCGCTATTGGTTTATGATGTTCCGTTCAGTAATTGTCTTGGTGCGAAGTGAGGGCATTCGGTCCCATAGGGGTCCGAGTGTACCAGTCCCCTTCAATTTGTTTTCGGACGAAGTCATCTGGCTGGAAACGGCTC
This sequence comes from Ashinkailepas kermadecensis, assembly GCA_034440615.1. NCBI lineage: Eukaryota > Metazoa > Arthropoda > Thecostraca > Neolepadidae > Ashinkailepas > Ashinkailepas kermadecensis. The sequence goes on from JAOTOM010001126.1 coordinate 17,905, forward strand.
GTTCGGTCCGCTCTGGCAGCGAAGGAACGTCGGAGCGAACTTAGCAACGATGGAATATTAACCGCCTTGGATGTCAATGTAGATGCGGCCAATGCCAAGTTAGAACATGGACATATCGGAAGACAGGTCGGAGGGAATCCATGCCTGCGCACAGCGAATGGCCGCAGCCGCATGAGGATAGCGTTATCATGGCATTCATCAAGCATGCTTTCAAAAACTGGTCCGGTTAGAAGACATTGGATAACAAGTTCAGGAACACTAAAACAGCTGGTGGTGGTGATTCATGGGTACGCAAGCCGAGACGCAGACTTGGAAATTCAAAAACATCAATAGACAAATGTACAGCCAGCAGACTGGCCGATCCAGGGAGGGGCCATGCCCCCCCCCCCCCCAGAAGCGCTTAATGGGGGATAGTGTCTTTTGCTCCCCCCCCCTCCCAGGCCGAAACCAACAGAAGACAACTAAATTAAAATGCAGTAACCTTTGCCGAGGTTAAAAATGAAGCCTGCAGGAAAAATCTCCAAATTTAAAGGATTTTTTCCATTCCAAATAATTGTTTGGAAGCCGGCATGCTAGCATAGTAGATTCTGACACACGTCGAGGGTTCCATCTTGCTCAAGTTCTACTTACAGCAAGAGTTAACAAAATCGGATCCGCCAGTGTACACGTGCACGAACGTTGACGTGGTACAAGACGTTGAACGTGAACGTGAACGTTTTGGTAAACAAGAACAAAAATCCGGTTACATAGAAACGGTGGTGGTATGCAGGAAGTTATGTTGTTATTTATTACATTATTTTTATTCTTATTATTACTTTAAAACATGGACCACTTTGCAAAATAGTGATCGAAATCCGGTGCTTTTAACCAAAAATAGTGGGAGAATGGGCACCCTCCAAATCCGTTCGACCCCTCCCCTGATGCAATTCCTAGGTACGCCACTGGGGGAGGGGGAGGGAGTGGGCTGACGCCGAAAACCGAAAGTTGCCACCCCCGCCCCAAACCGGTGGGCTAGATCCGCCAGTGGGCCAGCATATCACGAGGTGTGAACGGGTACGGCAATTATAACTTGTATTACTGTAATCAAATGAGCTCGTCATACTAAGCAGATGACAGTCATCAGTGAGATAATTCAGAAGCATGTGTTAAAGAGAACGAGGTGAAACTTACGATATATTATCGGAGCAGAAAGACAACTAGTATACTCAGACCACAGTTCCGTCAGAAGGCCAAACAAGTTGAAAGACACCAATATTGTATATATATTTGTATGTCCACATGAAGATCAACAACATACGATATATCGCTGGAACTACTACTTTTACGTAGTGTCTGACAATGCACTTAAGGGAAGGGGCAGCAACCATGCTGCAGAAGCATGACATGTCCCTAAGCAGAGACGCACCGTCAACAACAAACACATTTTGAAAAATGGCATGGCAGAAAGCCGATTGCAGTACACGAAGAACACTTTACACATGATACGAAGCCCATTCTGAACATCAAGATACAATCTTACATTAACCTCAGCCTCTGGGGAAGCAGAACGTTGTGGAGACAACCAGGGTGTGCGACCCCTCCCCATTGGCAACTTGCCCGTGGCCGCACCCCACCACACGTGCTGTCTCCCGAAAAAATGTGATAGGAAATGTGACATATGATAGCTTAGATGTGTGGAGCCGACGTGAGACTTCGTGTGGTATCTCCTGTCACAAACGTGATCACACCCTGCTATGTCAACTCCCATTTGCTCTCGTATCAACGAATGCTCTACGGAGCGTGCCTTCTCGCAGCACCGCACGTCCGTGTGGGTTCTTGCGTGTCGAACTAAATGTGTCATGCAAGTAAACGTGCTGCTGCATGTTTCACGTTTGTGGGTTCGCTGCTCCGTGTGTGATCTCCCGTCTGGGCCAAACCGTCCCTGATAGCCAAAGTCTTGCAGCATTTTTCACACCTGTAACGTCTCTCTGCGGTGTGTGTCCAGCCCAACTTGTCTTGGTAGCAAACGCTGGATCATACTATGTAGGGCGGCGAGGTCGGGGGCGGGGTCGGTGTGGGGGGGATGGATGGGGAGGGGTAGGTGGGGTGGGGTAGGTAGGGGTGGTGTTTTTTTGGGGAGTGGTATTGAGGGGGATGGGATATAGATCACCAGGCAGGAGGGGTTTTGCGGCCTAGAATTTCTCAAGTGAACCAGCTGTCTTGTGAATTACCCAGTCTCTTCGGCACGCTTTCCCAGGGGTTCAACCAACAGTGTTTCGTCATTTCCCCGTCTTCTATCAGCCCTCCTCCGTCTCCTCCAAAGAGAAGAGGGCGGAGGCTCAAGTTTGGGCCCATGGAAGTGATCGCCCGTGGAAGGGCGGCTTGCAGGCCGTCTCCTCGCTAATTGCGTAATTCGTCTCACGTTTTTTCGTCACAGACGGTAGTCAGGTTCGTCCTGTCCTGTCTTGCCGGCTAGCTTTACATTAAGTAACGGACGAACCCGGAATTAATTCCCTGCTAAATCCCTCCTTCACACCCAGTACGTTTGGCCACTTAATGGTCAGTGTACTATTCGTTCCTCAACGGCATCAACTTAAGACTTTTGGACCTCCGAGTGTTTACCAGGCCCGCGGCATTCAAGGGTAATACATGCGCTGATAAGTACAAAGCCTGAGGGCGAGTTTCCAGCGATTTCACGGTAACGTTATTTCCCATCGTGACTGCTTTGTGACATTTCCCCTACAACAATTTACTTGTACGAGTCTGGTCTCCAGCATATCTCGGCGTGACATAAAACGCACATCACGGACCACAGGGTCCTCTATAATTAAATTGAGTCTCAAGTCCAGTCATTTCTTTCTAAATGTTATCCCCGGTTCCATATGTAATCAGCTTCCTGGGTTCAGTTGTTCGGTATTATTACCCGCACCATTTAAAGCAGGTGGAAGTCTCGTAGACACGTGGTGCGATGGTTTAGTGACCCAGTGCCCGGAAAGTATTTGCCGCAGCACTTCCAAGGTCAAGAACCCTCGACTCGACGCCTTCGGCCGGGCGACACGTTGATTTGGGGAGCAGGTGTTTGGCGTGTGAGTGAGGTGGAGAGCGAGAGAGAGTGAGAGAGAGAGAGAGAGAGAGAGAGAGAGAGAGAGAGAGAGAGAGAGACAGAGACAGAGACAGAGACAGAGACAGAGACAGAGACAGAGACAGAGACAGAGACAGAGACAGAGACAGAGACAGAGACAGAGACAGAGACAGAGACAGAGACAGAGACAGAGACAGAGACAGAGACAGAGACAGAGACAGAGACAGAGACAGAGACAGAGACAGAGACAGAGACAGAGACAGAGACAGAGACAGAGACAGAGACAGAGACAGAGACAGAGACAGACACAGAGACAGAGACAGAGACAGAGGCAGAGACAGAGACAGAGACTGATGCAGAGACAGAGACAGAGAGAGAGAGAGAGAGAGAGAGAGAGAGAGAGAGAGAGAGAGAGAGAGAGAGAGAGAGAGAGAGAGAGAGAGAGAGAGAGGGAGAGAGAGAAAGGGAGAGAGAGAGAGAAAAGGAGAGAGAGATAATTCTTCTATGCTGGGACGACCCAGTCCTCTTCCTCCTCCATAGTGACGCTCGATTAGTGCCAGATATGTTTCTGGACGAAAGCCCTTCTCCCTGTTTCCTGACCCAGGAAAAGTCGACTCAAGTCGTGTAGTGTGCCCCTCCCCCCCCAATCATTTAGCTGCCCTTGACCCGTGTTTATTCTTCGCTCCCATGAGACCAAGCGGGTCGCCGCCTGTAATGGAACCCGTGATACTTTTCTGCGTGAAGGAAGAATGATAACCTGACCCTTGTAATTCGCTTTTTCCAGGCACATTTAAAGCTTACCCTTATGTGAATAATTGCCTGCACTGTCACGTTGCGCTGGTCTCTACGTCGGAAGTGCCCGGAAGTTTCGTGAGCATGGGAGGATGAATGTTCGTGACTCAAAGCTGAGTGAGTATGGAAGGGCTGCACGTCATTTAACGCCTGGTTGCTATTTCATTCTTGATAAATGCTTGGCCTGTGTAACATCCGCTATTTCAGTTTCGGTGTGGACATTTTCTCAGTGGCAACGGTTTAGTGTAATCTAAAACGAAATTGTGCGTCTGAGTTATTCCACATTTTTCTACCGTTTACGTTTGCCAACTAGGAAACACGAGCGTAAAGAACACTGTGCTGCTTACACACCCGTACTTATTCTAAGTTACTCGACATGTAGCATCAACGAATCTTGTGCGGTTACTCTTGTAATTTGTCCTTTTACGATACTCTAAGCAACGGAAATGTTTGATGTACATTCTTGCCAAAGGTAATCCATAGGTGTCGGATTGAACCAAACTTCTGATGTTGCCCACTAATATGCATAGGCAGAACATTTGTTTTATGGATACCCTGCATTTCAATTTCATGGACATGGCGTTAGACCAGAGGGGATCAACACCAATGGCCGTGATATCCATGTTGAATATGCACATGGAGGATCGTTTACTTGAGGTCTGATGGACGGAATGTATAACATTGTCCCGCCAGAGGCCATAAATCTGCACACACACATGTTTTCAGCATACCCGCAATGACGGTAACCGGCTGCTCCATCGAAATGTGGGTTAGTAGTGCGAATACGGTTTACCACTTATGGGATCTAACGTTACGTTCAGTCAAGGGTGACATCAAGACCCTCATAAACCCGCCGGAACCAAACCCATTGTCTAGTGGAATATGATGCAAATTACAATGTCTTTGCAGGTAAACGGACTGGAATGGCAGATCTCTGATAAACAAAATGTCCATGTCATGCGATACTCCCGTTCACTACTGACTATTCGGGTTAACGGTAAAAGTCTGTTTCCCCTACAAGGGTTAACGAACCCTTGATCCGACGGCACCGGCCAAGCTTCCTGTTTGATGGGAAACAGGTGTTTTGACGTTTGATTGGAGGGCGAGCGAGAGAGAGAGAGAGAGAGAGAGAGAGAGAGAGAGAGAGAGAGAGAGAGAGAGAGAGAGAGAGAGAGAGAGAGAGAGAGAGAGAGAGAGAGAGAGAGAGAGAGAGAGAGAGAGAGAGAGAGAGAGAGAGAGAGAGAGAGAGAGAGAGAGAGAGAGAGAGAGAGAGAGAGAGAGAGAGAGAGAGAGAGAGAGAGAGAGAGAGAGAGAGAGAGAGAGAGAGAGAGAGAGAGAGAGAGAGAGAGAGAGAGAGAGAGAGAGAGAGAGAGAGAGAGAGAGAGAGAGAGAGAGAGAGAGAGAGAGAGAGAGAGAGAGAGATAAAAAAAAGACGGAGAACAGAAGGGCAGAGCGACAGTGGGAAAAAAGGTTTTTTCCCATCTTGTCTGTTTGAACCTCTTATCCGCTGAGTAACGTGGGGTCTCAACAGATCTACGTTACTTTCATTTCCCCCATAGAAAGAAGGGGGTTTATTTGACTGCAGTGAGCCAGAAGACCTGCACTCTTCATTGACGTCTTCCCGGAACCTGATGGTTCCCCCGTCACTTAAACTCTTACCAGTAATGTGTGTGCGTGGTTATGTATTCTTTCCTACCATTCAAAGTATAAGCATTCATGTATAGTATAAACATTCATGTATCATCCACACCAACCTTAACACCATGCTTTTCTAAACGATAAAACATTCAGGTATCCCCCACCAACCTTGAAACTATGCTCCATAAGAACCTTATTTTCCACAATTCGCTCCTCCATTTTGACCCTTCCCGGGGCAAACGGTTACCCATAATCTACCGCTGGTTGGTCCATCACATTCACAAAAGACCGGTGGCGGACGGGTCACATGGTTTGCATGTTGGTTGTTGGGAACATTGCCACTTCCTGCCCTGATCCACTCACATTTCCAGTCTGTTGGATGTGCGAGCTTCTCGGCGATTCCGTCGAATGTCTCCTCCGTCGCAGCCGTGGGTAGTCCGCCTCCGGCGGCTGCCTCGGGTGGTGTCCGCCTCCGACGACTGCCTTGGGTGGTCTCTCTGCGACGACTGCCTTGGGTGATGTCCGCCTCCGGCGGCTGCCTCGGGTGGTGTGTCTTCGACGACTGCCTTGGGTGATGTGTCCTGACTCCCCCGGGGTGGCGCTTATAAATGGCCCGCCCCTGGGAGCGGCCGGCCCCAGATATCAGGCAAGGCACGTCAGGCTCTTTGTGCCCCGTGGCCTGGCTGGTGGCTGATGGTGCCGGCTGGTGACGCTGGTGACGCTGGTGACTGGTGACTGGTGACTGGTGACTGCCGGCCGCTGATTGGCGGTTGGCGGTTTCCGGCTGTCCAGAGCGGCTGCTGCTTCCAGGTTACTGGACAGGCTGATACCCCGTAGCTAGGCGGAAGTCACTGTTTGCTGTTGTGCACCGGCACGAAGTGACTGCATGTTGACCCGAGGGCGTTTCGGCGACGAGTAGGCTTCGTGTTTGCGCTGGCTTTTCACAAACTTCTCCGTACCTGCCACGGGTTTCCGGTCGCGGCGGCTGGATGTCTCGTGTCGGGCCGCCGCATGGCGACTGCGTGAAACGCCGTGTTGAAAATGTAAGCCGTCTTACAACTACTCACGTCTGTAAATTCTCTCTCCGGTGTGTGCTCCCATATGTCCAACAAAACTTCTGTTGTCAGCAAATTCCTGTTCGCGGCAAACACCAAATTTCCCACATGTGCTACGTCCCTCTCCAGTACGTGCTCCCATGTCAAGCCAAACTGCCCTTGGTAGCAAACGCACGGCCGCATATTTCATATTTGTGACGTCTCCCCGCTTGTAAATTATCCTATGTTGAACTACATCTATCGGTCACAAGTATGACATCTTCAGCGCCCCCCCCCTGTATGGGATTTGACATGTCTAACTAGTTGCTGACGGCAAACAGATGCTCTCTCGTTTGTATCACAATTGTATGGTCTTTCTCCGGTGTATGTTCGAATATGTACAATCAAACAGTGCTTGGCAGCAAACGTATTGTTGCATGTGTCACACCTGTAAGGTCCCTACCCGGTTTGCGTCTTCCTATGTCAGACCAAGTTTGCCCTGACAACAAACGCCTTTCCGCATGTCTCGCACTTGCAAGGTCTCTCCAGGGCGTGTGTTCTGATATGTTCAATCAAACGTGTTTTCACAGCAAACGTCTTGCCGCATTCGCCACACTTGTAAGGTCTCTCCCCGGTGTGTATTACAATATTTATAATCAAACTATTCTTGGATACAAACGTCCTGTCACATGTCCCACACTTGTAAGGCTTCTCCCCAATGTGTTTTAACGTCTACTCAAATTGTTCTTGGCTGCAAACGTCCTGCCGCATGTGTCGCACTTGGAACGTCTCTCCCCGGTGTGTTCTGATATGTACACCCGAAATGTTCTTGGTAGGAAAAGTACTGCCGCATTCCCCACACTTCTAAGATCTTTACCAGGTTTGTTCTCACATGTCTAGTCAAATGCTTTCTGTCAGCAAACGTCATGCCGCATTCCCACACTTATGAGGTCTCTTCCCTGTATGTGTTCTCAGATGTCGAGTCAAATTCGCCTTGGCAGCAAACGTACTGCCACATTCCCCACATTTGTAAGGTTTCTCCCCGGTGAATGTTCTCATGTGTAGTCAAATGCTTCCTGTCAGCAAACGTCCTTCCGCATGACTCACCCTTGTAAGGCTTATCTCCGGTGTGTGTTCTAGCATGTCGAATCAAACTGTTTTTGACAGCACACGTTTCCCGGATTCCTCACATTTGCAAGGGTTCTCCCCGTTATGTGTTCTATGTCTAGTCAAATGCGCGTGGTTAGCAAAAGTCCTACGCAATCCTCACATTTGTAAGGGCTTCCTCTGGTGTGCGTTATCAATGTCTTGTTAAAGTCCTATACATTCCACACTTTTGTAAGGACTCTCCGCGGTGTGTTACCATATGTCGAGTCAAATACGCGTCGTTGACAAACGTCCTACGCTTTCCTCACATTTGTAAGGACTCTCCCCGGTGTGTGTTCTCCTATGTCTAGTGAAATGCGCGTCGTTGGCAAACATCCTAGGCTTTCCTCACATTTGTAAGGGCTCTCACCGGTGTGTGTTATCATATATCTAGCTAAAGCCGCTCTGTCGCAAACGCCATTCCTCATATCTCACACTTGTAGGGTCTCGAACCGGTATGCGTGACATGCTTAACCAAACTGTCCTTGGCAGCAAACGCCGGCCACACACGTCACACCTGTGAGTTATCACTTCGGTGTGGACTTCTTGTGTTGAACCAGAGTGGGCTGGACAGCAAGTGTTGCCACATGTCTCACAGTTGAATGGTTTGTCTCCGGTGTGGGTCATCATGTGCGCTGCCAGGTTGAATGCCTTAGCAAGGATTGTCTTGTCTGGAGATCTGCCCTCGCTACCGCCACTGTATGCCTTGGTACACTCGGTATCGGTAGGATGTTCGGGGGTACCCTTAGCATGGCTGGCTCACTTGGAACGTGGGCTGTGACGCTGCACACCAAAAATTACTGGTAGGCTGCGCCGTTTCACAGTTATGAGTTGCGTGACAGTCTGCCAGCTTTGCCACCGGCCAGTGTCCGAGCCATATGATTCGCGTGTGAGGTCGTCACGCGACCATTTGCCCTGCAGCCATGCAGTGGTAAACACGGGCCTTCCCTGTTCCCGCCTTGCATTCCTCTGTCGGCGAAACAACATTGGCAGTTAAACGAGCAGGTTACTGGACTTCTGTCGATAAGCAACAATTGATAGCTGCGGATTTTGACTCCAGCAACACAGAATGAGCAGGAAAGGTTGGAAAAAGCTCAGTTGCAAAGATGTAGCGGAAGGAGATGGGAGGTTTATGTCAATGAAGTATTCTCTGGCCCCACAATAATAATAGAATGTCCAACATTTATACGTTTTAGAAATGTAGTTCGAACTCTTGCTGGGGTGGCTTTATGAACCAGGATCCAATTGCTAATAAGAGCTGGTTTCGTGAACCCTGGCCATGATTCCATGACTTACAGTTTTACAGTCTAAATTTGGCAAAGCGCTTCACGTGCCGTCAATACACCGACACGGCGACCCCGGCAGCTTGCTCTCGACCTCATCGTGCCAATTACCAACTGACCCTCCCAGCCGGGGACTAAAAGCGAGCACGCGAAGCGACTCGAACCCAGCATTCCCAGGACAGCGGGGACGGGTACACAACAGCGCTCTAGCTAACTAAGCTACCGAGGCGCCAAGTCACAGGGAGGCACTTGCTTGCTTAATTCAGATTCATTGACAAGTCAATTAGTTACTTGATTAAATTGCACCTACTTCATTGAGAATCACATGTTTTAGGGCGCAAGGAATGAGTTGCATGATATCATATTATTTATTGCATATGTTGTGCACGGTACTGCAAGCGACATATTCAGAATTCCGTGGGGATAAAGTATTCCTTCACTCAGACACCATCCAACTATTTTACCATACTAAGATTTTACTTTTTATGAAGCAATATTTCTGGCACTCTTCTCGAACTCTTGCTGGGGTGGCTTTATGGACCAGGATATAATTGCTAAGCAGAGCTTGTTGTGTGAATCCTGACCTATAAATAAATAAGAATAAGAATAACGGAGACATATAATTATAAGAATATATAAGAACGGAGAGAAATAATTTATCTTATTGGATAAATAAGAAGAACGGGCGACCCGGTTACATTTCGTGCTGAAGCAAAATAAACTAAAAATGTATTATCGTAAACTAATTAGATGGTGTCCGTTTGAAGAAATATTTTATTTGCGCATAGATAATCTGAATATGTCGCGTGCAATATAGCGTACAATATATACAATAAATAATTCATATCATACAACATTTGCCGCATGCTCAACAACGCGTGAAAATCAATGAAACATATGTAATGTAAACAAGTAGTTTATCGATTCATCAATGAATCTGAATTAAGCAAGCAAGTGCCGCCTCGGGGTCCGCCGCCACGGTACTTTTTTTTTTCCCTAAATCTTTAGCTGAGGCAAAGTGCCATCTGCTAGAGATTGCTACGTTAAAGAAGGAGTTACGTTAATCCGGCTTATGTGACATCCGGTTATATCAACTAGTCAAGAAAGGAGAGACGCCGTCAAACAAGAAATATGGCGTAGAGACGATACACGCATGTCATACAGGTACATATACATACATACAGACTCATGACAATGGAAGGACATTTGGAGGGTGGGCAGCACCGTAACCTCCGGAGACGCTCCACTGCCCACCTGCGACCTGAAAAGCGAAGCGGAGGCCCGACGCCCAGGGCGAGTCGTGGGCGTCGGGCCCGACCTTGTGGGTGTAAGTGTATGTTTTAAGTTAAAGCCTGGAAACCCCTAAAAAGGGGAAAACCAGGCTGCTTGGAAAACCCGAGAGTAAAAAACCAAGGGCAATTTAAAAGGAAGTCCGTCCGTATTAGCCAAATTGGATCGGATCCTGTCTACCTAGTGTGAGATAACCTATATGTATGTGTTTTGCGACGACGGAGAGGAAGAGATGTGGAGCGGAGTCATACAGCCAGTACGGAGTGTGGCGCATGTCATGTAACTTTTATCAGGCTGCTTGGAAAAGGAAAATGCGACGGAGGCTTTATATCAGTTCGGAGAGTTTGGTGTCCTGGAGGAAGCGAAAGAGTAAATCAAGTAGTTCCGGGTGGTCATTCCCGAGGAGAGCTTGAAGCGAAAGTTGTGAGTGGATCTTGGCGACATATTGCATGATATAGCGACGGTGAAGAGCATATGCTGGACAGTCAAGTAAGATATGAGTGACAGTAAGGCGTACGTGACATGTGTTACAAAGTGGAAGGCGGTGAAGTCTAAGAAAAATATATTTGTGTGTCAAATTGGTGTGCCCCAGGCGAAGTCTGGCGAGTACCACCTCGTTCAGACGGGTGTGCTGGTTGGAGGAGGGCCAGCTGGAAAGTGTGGGCTTGATGGTGTGTAGGTGTGTGGTGTTGTGTGACCAGCAGGCCTGAATATACTTTTTGAACAGATTATTTGTGAGGGATAAAAGATCTCCGGGGGGTACTGGGGCTCCGTTGTTATCGGGGAGGTCGATCGCCGCGCGGGCAAGACCATCAACCCGTTCATTTCCCGGGATGCCCCTATGTCCAGGGATCCAGAGCAGTGTGAGTGGCAGGTGTGCGTGGTTGGCGTTGTAAAGGTGTCGGATGGCGTGGAGCGTGGGGTGTGTGGTGTTGTGTATTGAGGTGAGGGCGTCCACGGAGGATCGTGAGTCAGTGCATATTGTAGTAGGGGTAGTAATGCGTTGCGCAATGACGTGTTGTAGGCAAGTGAGTATGGCGACTAGTTCTGCTGTGTAAACCGAATGGTGAAGTGTTAATTTGGTTTGACCAGTGTGGGGCCCACCGCACCAGGCAGCTCCCGTACCATTGCTGGTACGTGAGCCGTCCGTGTAGAAGAAGGTGTGTTGTGGGTGGGCCTCTTGATATTCAAAAAATCTAATTTGGACTTCGATGGGGGTGAGCAGGTTTTTGTTTTCCCGAAAGAGATACTCAAGTTTGGGGTGTTTCATGTGCCAAAACGGGATTAGAGGAGGCAATTTGTCGGGGATTACGTTGGGGAATTTGAGTGCCAATGTGAGGACATGGTCTAAATGTATGGCAATATTGTATTTGTTCCTATTATATGTACGTCGAACGGGAGGATTAGAGAGTGCGAGGGTGGCAGGGTGGTTGTGCTGTGTTGTGGTGCGAAAGTGGTATCTGACTAGTTCAAGTATTCTGCGGTGTTGTAAGCTGGGGAGGTGGGCCTCAGCCCGGAGACTAGTGATGGGCGTGGTGCGGTGTGCTCCGGTGATGAGGCGAATTGCGTTATTCTGTATGCGTTCAAGTGTTGTGATGTGTGAAGGGGATATATTATCGAAGATAAACGCATTGTATTCCAGGATTGAGCGAATCAGAGTAATATACATTGTGTTGAGTATGGCCCTGTCTGCACCCCAGTCGCGACCGGAGATGCAGCGCAGGAGATTTAGACGTTTTGCGCAACGTTGTTTTAGATAAGCAATATGGGGCCGAAACAAAGACTTTTCTCTAGTACGATGCCAAGATAGGTGAAGGTGGTTTGGTGAGGGATAATTTGGTCGCGGTAACGGAGTGGTGTAAGAGGTGGAATGTACGTGTTGAGCCGGGAGAAAAGCATTGTGACGGATTTGGTGGGGGAGATTTGCAGTCCCCAGAGGGAGCGCCAGGAATCAATTTGATTCATGGCGCGCTGCATTATATAATTTGCATTGTCTGCCGATGGGTGCGTGCACCATATGGCCAAATCATCGGCGTAAATGGAGTATTTTAGACAGGGGGCTATGTGATGGAGGTCAGCGAGCGCATCGTTAATCATGATAAGAAAGAGGGTGGGGGATAGCACGCTGCCTTGTGGGACGCCCTGATCTAATTTTTTGGGACCGAGAATGGATATTGCCGCAGCGGACGGTGAATGTTCTATTAGCGAGAAAGTTGGTGATAAATTTTGCCATTCTGCCTCTGATGCCAATACGATGTAATTTGATTCGGAGTGCCGAACTGTGTACTTTATTGAATGCGGATTTTAAATCGAGAAAGAGTGCCACGGTTTCATGTTTTTTCATGAAACCGCGCTGAATCGAGTCAACTAATAGAATGAGGTTGTCAGTGGTGCTGTGTCTGGGTCGAAAGCCGCTTTGAAAGGGTGTGAGAATTTCGTTGTTTTCGAGGTGAACTCTGATTCGTCCATTGACAATGCGCTCAAAAAGTTTAGAGGCACAACTAGTGAAGGAGATAGGTCGATAGCTAGAGGGAAGGTCGCGAGGTTTGCGAGGTTTAGCGATAGGAATGATAGTGCTAGTAGACCAGGAGAGGGGGAAGGTGCCGTCAGTCCATAGTTGGTTTAGTGTTGAAAGGAGGTTGTCTTTTCCGGAGTCGGATAAATTTTGGAAGAAGGGGTATGCCAATTGGTCAGGGCCAGCCTCGGTGTTTGTTACTTTGGATAGGGATAAATTTAGTTCATATAGAGTAAAGGGGGCATTATATGGTTCCGTGTTGTCCGAGGTAAAGTTGCAGGTGGCGAGAGTGGTTTGTAGGAAGTCGGTGGTTTGTTGCGAGTATTGCGTATTTGAGGAGATGTCTGCATAATAGGTGGCAAAGTGTTCCGCGACGTCCGAGGGTTCTGTGATGCTGCGTTGATTAATTGTCAGTTGTGGGAATCCGCGGTGTGGGGATCTGCCATTTGAGAAAGAGCGAATTTTGGTCCAAATTTGGCCCATGGGGTATAACGGTTGAATGAGTTTGAATAGAGTTGCCAGCTGCGTTTTTTGGCGCTAAGGATAATCTGCTGACAACGTTTTTTAGCCTCGCGGGCTTCTAACATGTTTTGGGTGGTGATATTTTTGCGAAATTTTCGCTCAGCCCGCCGCCGCAGAGCGACGGCGGGTTGACACTCGTCGTTCCACCACGGCACGTGATGACGGCCGGGGGAGCGACGAGTGTGGGGGACATGATTTTCTGCTGCGAGTAATATGGTGTCCAGAAAGCTGATATTGGGGGGTGTGAATGAGGAGGGAAGACGGTGTCAATTTCCTGGGAGAAAGATGGCCATTTCGCCTTGCGAACATTCCAGCGGGGGAGAAATGAATAATCTCTAGCCTGGGCTGAGCGTTCAAGCATGATATGAATAGGGAAGTGATCGCTAAAGAAGGGGTCGGGTTGTACATGCCAAGACAAGAGGGGTGAGATGGAGGCCGAGGCCAAAGATAGGTCGATGGCAGATGGACGGAACGGGGCAATGTCGGTGTTGTCTGTGGGTGTTTGGTCATTTAAAAAGACCATGTTGTGGGTGTTGAGAAGTGTTTCGATGTGGTGTCCGCGAGGTGATGTGGTGTGACAGCCCCATGCCTGGTGGTGGGCATTCAAATCTCCCAGCACCAGACAGGGGTGAGGGAGGAGACCGAATAGGTCGGTCACAGAAGATAAGGATAGTGTAGGAGAAAGTGGGAGATAGAGAGAGAGTATACTAAGCTCTAGTTGTGCAATTTGGACATAAACAGCAATACAATTTAGGTTATTAACAATGTTGATCTGACGATGAAGGAGGGTATCGGAGATATATAAGGCAACCCCGCCGCCGCGGGATGTAGAATTTATATTTTCGGTATAGAGGGAATAACCAAAGATGCTAAAATTATAGGGGTCATTGTCGCGCCATCTAGTCTCCTGAACGGCGGCAATCAATGGTTTATTTCTGATTCCTTGAATTCTGCCCAATGCGATATGAGGGACCTCGTATTCCATTGGAGCAAGAATTAAGTGGTGGGTGTCTGCATTAGGTTGTGTTGTGTGGTGATGATCACGCCCTCGCAGGCGTGTGTGTGGCGGTGAGGGCGTGATGGGGTCATCCGTCTCGTAGGAGGCGGACGACCCTGGTGATGTGGAGAGGGGCTCTGGATCCCCAGTGCGGTCCGGGCTCGGGGAACGGGAGCGAACACTCGATTCCGGGGACAGAGTGGGGAGGCGACGGCCCTGAGGGGGCGGTGTGGAAGATGCCCGAGCCTTGGTCGGAGCAGCCTGTTGGCGGTGGAGGGGCTGAGCGCTAGAGCGACCGGTGACTGGTGTCGCCGCGGTCTGCTGCGCGGCCCGACAGTGGTGGGCGGTGTCGGCCTTGGCGGGGCCCGCGGCAGGGGCAGGGCGCATGGCCGGCTGGGTGACGTCCTGTGGGCGGTGCGGGGACCGGGGGACGGAGGGGCCCGCTAAGGGGGCAGGGCGAGAGGCCGGGGAAGGAGAGGAGGGAAGCGGGTCGCAGTCTGACCGACCCGACCCTCCAGACCTGGGGCGGGAGCCCGCTTCAGCCGGAGTCGGCCACATTGGGGCCAAGTGGGGCCGGGCCCACACCATCGGTGGTGCGGGCGGCGAGGAGCCCTGTGGGGTGAGTCGCCGCTGCTGGCGCCCTTTGGCGTCGAGCCACGCAGGTCAGCGTGGGGATGCGGCCGGGTGGGGGCCCAGGCAGGCCGCGCAACGCGGGACCTCGGACGCGCACATATCTGTCGTGTGCCCCTCGGCACATCGCCCACATACAGGCTCCCTGGAGCGACACGCCTTTGCCAGGTGCCCGTACCTTTGGCAGAAGGCACATCGGGCCGGTGGTGGGGTCCAGGGGCGGAGAGGGATGCGCAAGTAGCCCGCCATGACGTGGGTGGGCGGGACTTGCGTGCGGAAGCCCAGTTTCAGGACTGGGCCCGCACGAGGGCGACGACCGAGACGGGTCACGTCGCACACTCCCTGCGACTTCAGCTCGTCCAGGAGCTCCTCCTCGGACAGATCCACCAGCTCCGGGGCGTAAACGGTGGTATAAACCAGGATGAGCCTGTCCGCGAGCTCAACCGTGATGTCCTTGCCGGGGAACCGGTTTAGGCTCATGAGGGCACGTGCCTGTGAGGCTTCCCTAACCCGCACCAGCAGGGCACCAGAGCGGAGGACCTTCGCCGAGGAAACTCCGCCTGTCCACCCGTCCAGCTCCCGTCCTACCGCAAACGGGGAGGTTCGGGCCCACGATCCCTCCTTCCTCGTCACCAACACGAATGACTCACCCTCCGGGGGGTCGCGGGGAGGGGGCAGGCGGGCTCCAGGCCGGGGGCGGCGTCCTCCGTCCTCCGAGGGGGGCTGGGTGTTCCCGGGCATACCGGGGCAGGGCGGGTGCACTTACACCAGAGGGGAGAGGGTGGAGTGTATGTGTGGATAAGGGCGCCCGGAAGGGGTGCAAGCAAGAAAGGCACCCTGAGGGGATGCTGCAAGGAAGGATGTGAAGAAAGCTGGCGTGTAAAAGGGGAAGAAAGACACAGAGTTTTGGAGGGCTGGGAAAATCGGTCAGAGGCGGGGGCAGTCACGCTCAGAGAACGCTAGCTCCGATCCATTAAAACAGAAAGTTACCTATGACCGATTCTAACCTATGGGGAGGGCTGGGAAACAAACAGTCGAGGCTGGCCGCCGGTACAACTCGGTTTCCCGACGGTGCCCTGAGAGCGCCGCAAGGCCGAGGGGGAGTGGGAGGGGAGCTGCGTCGGCTATTCCGACAAGCAACCAGCTAGTGGCGTCGGCCGGCTGTTCCGGCAGACAACCAGCTAGTGGTCCGGGCGTCTGACGTCACCCGGGGGGCGGAGCTTCCCGTAGATGCCCTAGTAAGGACACCTACGAGAGAGCTGGGAGGGCAGGGCCACGCGGCGATTGAATATTGTGGCAATATTCAATCGCAGCAGGCGGGAGGGAGATGGGGCGGCGGCCAACTTCTATGCTTGATCACCTGTGCGATCGTAATCGTAAGGATCTTTTCAAGCTCTTCTCCTTCTTCTTCTCTTGTTGTTCTCTTCTTCTTGATCTTGATGTCGGAAGAAAGAGAGCCTTCCGCCGCCCCGGTAGCTCAGTTGGCTTGGGCACTGGCCTGCGCTGGTCTCTCCTGTCCTTGAAAGGCTGGGTTCGAGCCGCTTCACGCGCTTGCTTTTAGCCACTGGCTAGGAGGGTCAATTGGCAACTGGCACGATAATGTGGAAAAGCGAGCTTCCGGGGTGGCCGTGTGAATGCATTAGCGACACGTGAAGCATTTTGCCAAATATCTACTGTAGAACTGCAATCAATGGATCGGGTGATGCGGCTAGCGCTCAAACAAGGTCTGTTTAGCAATTGGATCCTGGTTTATAAAGCCACCCCAGCAAGAATTCGAACTAAAGTTCTAAAAGGTGTAAAAGTTAGAAATTATGTTATTATTGTAGGGTAGGAGAATCCTCCGTTGAAATCATAAAATTCCCATCTCCTTTCGCTCCATCCTTTCCAACCGAGCTCCTTCCAACACTTCCAGCCCATTCTGTGTTGCCGAAGTCCGAAATCCACAGCGATCAAACTCTGCTTGTCTACAGAGGTCGAGTGGTGGACCGATCGCTGAACTGCCAATGTTGTTTGGCCGACTGAGGAATGCAAGGCGGGAACAGCGTATACCCGTGTTTCTCACTGCATGGCTGCAGGGCAAATGACCACCCGACGACCGCACAAGCGAATACCTACGGCTGACCGGCGGTGAAACTTGCGGACTGTCACGCAACGCATAACTGTGAAGCGGCGCAGTCTACCAGTAATTATTAGTGTGGAGCAGCACAGCCTACGTTCCTAGGGGCCAGCCATAGTTAAGAGTACCCCCGAACATCCTACCGATACCGAGTGTACCAGTGTGGACTGTGTGGTGTCGAAGCAGCCATACACGATGCTGTAGCACACGATTCTAGGACAAATGTACGTAAGGACAATTGTACGTATGGCAGATGTACGTACGCAAATGTACGTAAGCAAATGTACGTAAGTGCAGATGTACGTATGGCAATTGTACGTAAGCGCAGATGTACGTATGGCTAATGTACGTAAGCGCAAAGGTACGTATGGCAAATGTACGTATGCGCAAATGTACGTATGCGCAAATGTACGTAAGCGCAAATGTACGTATGCGCAAAAGTACGTATGCGCAAATGTACGTAAGCGCAAATGTACGTATGCGCAAATGTACGTATGCGCAAAAGTACGTATGCGCAAATGTACTTAAGCGCAAATGCACGTATGCGCAAAAGTACGTATGCACAAATGTACGTAAGCGCAAAAGTATGTATGCGCAAATGTACGTAAGCGCAAATGTACTTAAGCTCAAAAGTAGGTATGCGCAAATGTACGTAACCGCAAAAGTACGTCAGGGCAAATGTACGCAAATACAGCTTTACGTAATCGAAGTGTATGAAAGCGCACGTGTACGTATCTGTACATTTACGCATGTGTAAATGTACTTGAGCGCAAATGTACGTAAGTGCAAATGTACGCATTCGCAAAAGTATGTATAGGCAAATGCCCGCATGCGCAATTGTACATAACCGCAAATTTACGTCACAGCAATTATATGGAAATACAGCTTTAGGTAACCCAAATGTCTGAAAGCACACGTGTACGTAAACGCAAATGTACGTAAGCGCGAATGTACGTATGCGCAAAAGTACGTATTCGCAAATGTACGTAAGCGCAAACGTACGTATGCCTAAATGTACGTAAGTGCAAAAATACACATGCGCAAATGTACGTAAGCGCAAATCTACTTAAGCGCAAAAGTACGTAAGCGCAAATGTACGTATGCGCAAAAGTACGTGAGCGCAAAAGTACGTAAGCGCAAATGTACGAATGCGCAAATGTACGTAAGCGAAAATGTACGTATGCACAAGTGTACTTTATCGCAAAAGAACGTATGCACAAATGTACGTACGCGCAAATGTACGTAACCGCTAAAGTACGTAAATGCAAAGGTATGTCAGTATAGCTTTACGTAACCCAAGTGTATGAAAGCGCACGTTTACGTATGCACATATGTACGTATGCGCAAATGTACGTAAGCGTAAATGTACGTAAGCGCAAAAGTACGTAAGCGCAAATGTACGTAAGTGCAAATGTACATATGCGCAAATGTACGAAAGCGCAAATTTACGGATCCGCAAATGCACGCAAGCGCACATGTACCGAAGCGCAAATATACGTGTGCGCAAAAGTACGTATGCGTAAATGTACGTAATTGCAAATGTACGCAAGCGCAAATGTACGCATGCGCAAAAGTACGTAAGCGCAAATGTCCGTATGTGTAAAAGTACGTAAGCGGAAAAGTACGTATCATAATCTTTCGCTAGCACGTCTACGCAATCGGATAGAAGAAGGGAAGCGCACGCCACGTACGGAGCACAGAGCGATCACGAGACGAATGACCGCCTGCTGCTCGGAGGAACACCGAAGTCCTGCGCAAGCGCACCTGGAGCCGAGGAAGACGCCAACAGCCAACTGCCACCTGCCACACCACCATACACCTACTTACACACGGCCCACACACCTTGCACCTCAGCCCCCTCCCACCTCCCACACACCATCACTACCTTTCCATCTTCCATCTCTCAGACCTCAGCTCAAGCTCCCAAACCTTCAAGACCGACCTTTGCGACATCTTCAAGACAGCTTTACTCTTCACGCCTTCTACATCTACATCACCAGTGACAGTGCTTCATCTTCGGACCAGTGCCCAGCTCTCCGCTTCAACGTCTTTACTCTCAACGGTCAGTCCGGCGGTGCTGCCACTCACTCCCACCCCGGGCTCCCTCCCACCCCCCGACTTTCCCTCTAGCGCCTTCTGCGCGATCTTTATCTGATCTTTTCTGAACGTGCTTACTTCACGCACAGTTTCTGATTTCTTTGCGTTCTCTTCCTTTTTATCTGCCCCCTACTGTTACACCTATCGGGCTCTCTTCCGAACCATCCGCCAAACTATACTGTAACTGTGTACTGCGCCACTCACCTGCCACTTATCACCCTTTATTCAACGCCACATACAAACCAAACGCATACAACTCCACTAACGACATCACCAAAAACATGCACTCCACAAACCAGCCAACCGGCGATTTCTTCCTTTGCCGCCGGGGGACGGGGAGCACATGGGCTCCCTCGACCCCTGCTTGGTGCAGGAGATCGCCAAATACACAGGAGTGCCCTACACTCCAAGCAAATCAGATCAAGGGCACTCCTGATACAAGCACACTCCGACATCGACAGCAAAATTTTTCCCACCATACACATGATACACCAGACACCCATCACCATCACTCCAGCCACGAAACTCAATACCACTCAAGGAACAATACACGCACGATAACTTATCGGTATCGCGGTGGAGACTGTGGTCTCCAGACTTGGGAGTCAGGGTGTCTCTGCCGCATACCAGCCGCCTCAAACACCTGGACGACCACACACCCACATTATCATCTTAACATTCAGCACCCGGACCCCACCAAAATACCTCAAAGCCGGATACCTAAGATACAACGTCACTCCACATGCATCCCTCCCTCGGCGCTGCAAAAAGTGCCGGCGATACGGCAACTCTGAGTGGGTGGGGTGTCACCCCAACACCTACACGTGCGGAAAATGCGCTGGACCCCATAACACCACAACATGCCCAGGTGGCGGGCCTTGCTGCGCCGCCTGCGGGGGGAAGCACGGGGCCGGGGACAGCTCCTGCCCTCGGTGGACGGCGGAGAAGGAAATTCTCCGCCTGATCCACCTGGAGGGTATGGAGCTGTCCCTGGCCAGGAGGGCGTTGGCCGACCCGCCGGCGGCGAGGCCGACCCGCCGGCGGCGTGGCAGACCCGCCGCACAGAGCCGGGTTACAGACCCCGACCACCACCACTAACCCACACAGAGTACCCGGTTCTGCCCACACCCACCACCACCCGACACAAGCACAACACAAACACCTACCCACAAACAAATCAAACGCGACCACAACCCACACCAACACCCACCACCAGCGCACGTAAAACGCGAGCACCAACACCAGCATGCACCTCAGTACAGGTGCCCGACACACCAACCACCACCACCATCAACCCACCAACAGACACCGACACCGACACCGACACCGACACCGACCCCCCCCCCTCCCCCCAACGTCCACCGCCACCACCCCAACGGCCAACAACCTCACCATATCCACAGACCTGTCCCTCAACAGACGGGTGGGTCACCAACACACACAATCCGCACATACACAGACCAGGACACAGACACAGAGGAACATGCTGACGTAGAACACTCTTCAACAGACACAGAGCGGACACTCCCCCCACAACAGAGACCACCCCCCGCCCACAAACCACCAAAGACACTGAAAACAAACCAAGACCGACCTCACCTAAAATACCACTTACGCGCGCCAACACACAAAAACAATGAACACAATTATACAATGGAACACACGGCCTCATTAGACATTGGAACGAATTCAAACATTACGCATTACAAACAAATCACACAGCACTATGTCTACAGGAAACACACTTCAAACCTCACGACCCATATCAATTTAACATTCCTCACTACACACTACACAGACAACACACACACAACATACACAGATCAGGCGGAGTGTGCACATGCATTAGGAACACAACCCCGCACCGCCTGATACAATTCAACACCACATCAGACATATTACTCACTGAAATCCACGTACACAACACAGCTTACACACTCATTAACGTATGCGACACCCCATCGCGAAACACAGAATCCTCCCGGAATTAAACAAGACACTTGATCAAATTCACACCCCTGTCATACTCACAGGATATTGCAACTCACACCACCCACTATGGGACACTCGCACAGCACAACCCGATCACAGAGCACTCACACTCATCACACTGGCTACACAACATCACCTCACAATACTCAACACCGGCTCACCAACATACCTCGTCCCAATCAGTTCCCTTCTTCCTACCACCCCAGACATAACACTAGCTTCCTCACGCATAGCCCTCACCCTATCCTGGACAGCCAACTCCGATCCCCACTTTAGCTACCACGCACCCATCACCATTACCTTCCACCAAATCCCGACCACCGGCCCACCCGACCCCCAGGTGGAACCTCAACAAAGCATCCTGGGCCCCCTTTTCAGAATCCCTAGCAGCACAAACAGCACACAACCCACAATACTCACCAGAACAATACGCCGACATGCTTCTCACCACAGCACACCAACACATACCACAAACAAAACCACGACACCAACATAAACCTCGCGCGGGTCCCTGGTGGAGCGAAGAGTGCCACCGGGCGATCCGCGCGAGGGACCACGCACGACACAGATATGAAAGACACCGCACACCGGAAACACTCACATCATACAAACAAAACAGAGCACTACGCAAACGCACCATCAGACAAGCCGAAAAGACGTGGAATAAAGTTTGCAATCAATTGAATAGATTCACCCCTCTCGGCGAAATTTGGACACTCCTTAAAACATTTCAACACCGACGAAGACTACCAGACAAAGCCATAATATTCAGACACAACAACAACAGCATTACAGACCCACAAACAATAGCTAACATCTTCGCACAAAATTACCACTCTCCCGCGCAACCCCCCACCCCCCATCAGACACACACGTCCACATCTTTACAACACTAGGTTCACACTCACAGAACTACAACTGGCAATTGCACAAACAGGAAACACAAGCATAGGACCAGCCAATATACACTATTCATTCTTCAAACACCTACCAACACAAGCATTACACACATTAATCGACACCTACAACACCGCATGGACAAAACACACATACCCACAATCTTGGCTATACGCTGTGCTCATTCCTATCTCTAAACCAAACACTGACTCAACTCTATGCGACTCCTACCGGCCTATCGCACTAACCAACTGTGTTCACAAACTCTTCGGACGCCTTGTCAAAAAACGCCTTCTCTGCATTATTCAAACACAAAGACTAATCTCTCCTATACAATCAGGCTTTCTCCCTAACCGCTCATTTCTTGACAACCTCACCTATCTCATCACTCACATCCAGGAAGCGGCGGCCAAGAAACGATCCACGATCGCCGTCTTCCTGGACCTTAAGCAAGCCTATGACACTATCAACATAACAGCACTCTTACAACACTTATACAACTTAGACATACAGGGCAGACTCTTACACTACCTCCAATTCTACCTACTAAGCCGACCATTTCAAGTCAAAATTTGACCTCACACTTCAGACACTAAACTCCCTACAACCGGTCTAATGCAAGGTTCGTTTCTTAGTCCTCTTCTCTTCATTTTAGGTCTAAATTCAGTCATCACCGACAACTTTCCGTCCACAATTGTAATCTATGTAGACGATATAGTAATCTGGACATCACAAGAAACACCAAATCACGCACTGACAATACTACAAAACGCACTAACTGAACTACACAACAAACTCACCTTACTCAATTTACACATCGCACCACACAAATCCAAATGTATGTTTTTCGGTTACCACAAACACACAGATGAACATCCACTAAAAATAGACCAGACACCCATACCATTCGTTACCAGAGCAAAATTCTTAGGCATCACATTAGACCCACGACTCTCCTTTCTGCCACACATGTTAGACATTACAAAACGCGCATCGAAAAGAATAAACCTCCTCCGAGCACTTTCTGCCACAAACTGGGAATCCGATCGAAACACACTTCGAACTCTCTACAAATCACTCATTCGGCCAATTTTGGAATACGGATCCCACTCTTCGAAAACGCTGCTAAATCAAACCTCACAATTCTAGACACACTGCAACATCAATATCTAAAAATAGCCACAGGAGCATACACCACCTCACCTTACCTCGCTCTCCACATATACAACCACATGCCAGAACTACAGCACAGACGCACAGAAGCACTATTAAGACATCACTACAAAACGCAACTCATTATACAACACCCATGCACACAGGCACTAAAATTCCGCACCACACGTGTACACCAACTCATGACAACAACACCACTCAAAGCTACAATAGGCTGCCGCATGCACCAACACGCAACTAGACTTGCATATTACACTACCCACATCCAAACCACTACCACCACCCACTGCCTGGTGGAAACACCAAACACCCACGACAAACCCCCTTATCGACAATCCAAAGCACACATACACAGACGGAGAAATACATCAACTCTTATTCCAGTTCACATCACAATATGCAAATCACAACATCATCTACACAGACGGCTCCAAATCACATACACAGCAGACGGGCACAGCGGCGGTGTTGTACTCCAATGCAGCACCGCCGCGGGTCATCCTTCGTGCCCGTCTGCACGACACAGCATCCACGTACACAGCAGAATTATACGTAATCTTATCGGCTTACTCCACCATTTACAACATTAAAATTGAACACAACATCATAGCCACTGACGCAACATCAGCACTACAAAGCATCACACCCTACACCAAACACAAACACCCCCTCATCCCCAAAATACTGCACATACATAAACAACTCATTGCACGACAAAGACCACTACTCCTATGGTCCCAAGCCACACAAACATACACGGCAACGAACACGCAGACACTGAAGCAAACCTAGCCACAACATTACAACAAATCACACCATGCCCACTTTCACAATCTGACTACTACCCCCAATACATCAGGCACTCAACAAACACATCCAACAAACATGGGACACAGCAATAACGCAACTCCACGAAATTCACCCGAAACACGAACACTGGCACACTATGAATCAGCACACCAGATTTAAAAAACGAACACTAACACGATTACGGCTCGGAAACACAGCACTTACACACTCCTACCTCACACTACAACGCCCACGACCACAATGCACAACATGCCAACGAACACTCACCATCAAACACATACTCATTCACTGCACTAAATACAACAACCAAAGACAACACATCACAAATTACTGCAACACACACAACATCCCACTAAGACTCACTACATTCCTCAACGACGACCATCCAGTACTACACGGACTTCTCTTCCACTTTCTCGCTATCACACGCCTAATTGATCAATTGTGAAGAAAAAAAGAAAGAAAAAAAGACCGGAAAAAGACAATAAGATCCGCTAAAAAAGGAAGGAACAAACTAATAAAACTCCGGAAAAACAACAATAGCAAAACAAAACAACGCCCAACCATGGTACCCAAAACAAGATGTTCTAGAAATGTTAACAACATGGCGATGACCCGACCCCCAACCTACCTACTACACTCCATACCCCAAACTGGCACCGTCCGGATTGATAGCTTTCTCGACTACTTCATCTCCGGCTCTCAAACACCTCTGCTCCCCTGCATCCAGGTTACATTCCCCCATGTCCCATTCTCTCCACAAATATGGTGACGTAATTTCGATAGGTTTTCGTTTTTTTCAGGCAAAAATTTCCCCTACAACATGCTCCCTGCCCCATGACCCCCGTCTCATGTCCACTGGCCACATCTCTACGTCGTCCTTGTCCATGTCAAGTCCCACCCACCCACCCACCCAAAAGAAGAAAAAAATGTTGCGGCTCCAATTCGGTAAGCTTTCGTTCTTCTTGCTGGGGCACATTCTGGTAAAAGGCTCGAAATATCAGCCCCCTCGCAGCCGACCTGAACTCGAAGACCTGGCGCCGCTCACGATTGCCACAACTGGCAATTGTTTTACAAAAGTGTGACGACTATCGATGAGGGGCCCAACGCTCGCAGGGTCCCAACCAATTACTCTTCTACTGTATATCCCCCAGCAACTCAACTGGACGAATAGCGTTCGCTAAAGATCGTTCTCCCCCACCACCATGATTCTTAACCTTTGGACTTCGGCAAATTATTTTCCGGGATGACGCTTCCCCGTTTTCGACCCAACACTATGAAATGCCGTGTGTATGGTATGTGGTGTACAAAAAGAAATCGGCGCAAAGAAGAACAAAGAGCTTTATTTTGGTACATAAACGACATTCATTTACTTCATGTACACCTGCATAAGACTAGTTTTACGAAAACCTTCACAAAAAATAGAACAAACCGCAATGACATAATTCCACTTTCGTATCTTCTGTGCCACGATGGATATCATCGACGATAGTGCCACAAATATGTACTGCTATGCATCAAACGGCATCTAGTACCACTGACGAGATAAACTTACATACAACCCGTACACAAAGTCTTCAACAGATGCTCCCGAGGTAAACACTCCACTACACGACCACGATCCGCTCATGACACTATCTGGTAATAAGGATATACAACTTCGAATTGCGATGAATACGACAACTTGCATAGAGACATGCGGACACGCTGAAAGAGACAACTTGAACGCTGTGGAGGTGCAGATACAATACTGTTAAGAGACAACTTTAACGCGGATGAGGTGGAAAGACAATACTGCTAAAAGACAACTTGAACGCGGAGGATGTGAAGTGACAATATTTGTAGGAGACCTTAGAGACCAATGGGTACAATTGGCATATTATGACAGTAACACAACAGTACAATTGGCCTGGAGTACAAAATTCCGGTTTCATATCCTACACTTGAGACCTGTTCCCGCCGACTAGAGCAGCAAAAGGCTGGGCAGCAAGTGTTGGCATATGTCCCACAGTTGAATGTATTTTCTCCGGCGTGGGTAATGCTGGGCGCATCCAGGTTAAATGTCTTAGTAAAGATTACCTCGTCTGGAGTCTTTCCCCGATACCATCACTGCAGGCCTTCCTACCAGTGTGGACTCGGTGGTGTCGAAGCAGTCATACACGATGCTGAAGCACACGTCTGCTACGTACTCCTCCAGTACGTGTTCCCATATGCCAAACCAAACTGCTCTTGGCAGCAAACGCCAGGTCGCATATTTCACATTTGTGAGGTCTCTCCCCGGGGTGAATGATCGTTTGTTGAACTAAATATTATTTTCTTATAAAAAAATTATACTTTTAATTTAATAATGAAAAAAAATGTATAAAATTTTTCGATATAGAAGGCTGAGAGATCTCAGAGGTTTTTAAATTTGTTCATCGTCAGGAACAGGGATATCTCAGGGAAATGTTTGATTTTAACAGAAATGATGCAATTAGAGGTCATCAATTCAACATTAAAGTTGATCACAGCAGGACAAGGTTAAGACAGTCTTTCTTCACCAACAGGGTAGTAGAACACTGGAACCAGCTGCCAGGAACCATTGTCAGTAGCAACACACTGAACATCTTTAAAAACAGCATAGACAATCATTATAAGAATAGGGGGCTTCTTTTTCTGTATTCCAGGGAAGGTTGATCGACAGGGAGGAGTTGTGAGTTGAGAGGAGTTTGTAATTATTGAGTGTATTATGCAATAGCAAGTGAGTCTCTTATTAAGTCTAAACGCTTTATAACTTTATATAGGGTGTACCTAACAGTGGATTCAGCACCTTCCTTCGGGATGTGATACTGATGAGATTGTCTATGGTAGCACAATGGGTATGATGGGAGGAGTTTGTAATTGTTGAGTGTATTATGCAAAAGCAAGTGAGTCTCTTATTAAGTCTGAACGCTTTATGAATTTGTGTGGGATGTGCCTAGCAGTGGATTCGGCACCTTCGTTCGGGATGTGATGCTGATGAGGTTGTCTATGGTGGCACGATGGGTATGATGGGAGGAGCTTGTGATTGTTGAGGGTGTTATGCTGTAGCAAGTGAGTGGTGCTAGATAGGCTGGGATATATAGCTTCCTAGGAACTTGGGATAAGGGATTGATTGGGGTGGGAGTATGTACATTTCTAGTATCTTTTATAGATGGGCTTAACCCAGATGGGCCCCTGTGGCTCTTATTAAGCCTTAATACTTTATGACTTTATGACTTTAAATATATCCTTGCGTCCTGTCGCAAGTACCACATCTTCATCGACCCTCTCCTGTATGGGATTTTATATGTCTAACCAATTGCTGCCAGCAAACAAACGCTCTCCTCCTGCATGTATATGCAATCATGTTTCTCATCTGCACATGTATGGTCTCTCTGCGGTGTGCGACGAATATGTACAACCAAACTGTGCTTAGCAGCAAACGTACTGTTGTACGTGCCACAGCTGTAAGGTCTCTCACCGGTGAGTCTTCCTATGTCGAACGAAGCTTCTCCTGCCGACAAACGTCTTGCCGCATGTCTCACACATGTAAGGTCTCTCCCCGGTGTGTGTTCTGATATGTATAATCAAACTGTTCTTGGCTACAAACGTCCTGCCGCATGTCTCACACTTGTAAGGTCTCTCCCCGGTGTGTGTTTTGATATGTTCAATCAAACGTGAGTTGACAGCAAACGTCTTCCCGCATTCCTCACACTTGTGAGGTCTCTCCCCGGTGTGTGTTCTGAAATGCATAAACAAATTTCCCCTGCTTGCAAACGTCCTGCCGCATATGTCACACTTGTAAGGTTTCTCCCCGGTGTGTGTTCTGATATGTATAATCAAACTGTCCTTGCCTGCAAACGTCCTGCCGCAATCCTCACACTTATAAGGTCTCTCCCCGGTGTGTGTTCTCATATGCCTAATCAAATGCGCCCTATCAGTAACCATCCAGCCGCATGTGCCACACCTGTAAGGTCTCTCCCCGGTGTGTGTTCTGATATGTATAATCAAACTGTACTTGACTGCAAACGTCCTGCCGCAATCCTCACACTTATAAGGTCTCTCCCCGGTGTGTGTTCTGGTATGTACAATCAAACTGTTCTTACTTGCAAACGTCTTCCCGCATTCCTCACACTTGTAAGGTCTCTCCCCGCCGTGTGTTCTGATATGTACAATCAAACTGTTCTTACTTGCAAACGTCTTTCCGCATTCCTCACACTTGTAAGGTCTCTCCCCGGCGTGTCTTCTGATATGTATAATCAAACTGTCCTTGAATGCAAACGTCCTGCCGCAATCCTCACACTTATAAGGTCTCTCCCCGGTGTGTATTCTCAGATGTCTAATCAAATGCGCCCTATCAGTAAACGTCCAGCCGCATGTGCCACACTTGTAAGGTCTCTCCCCGCTATGTGTTCTGATATGTATATTCAAACTTCCCTTGCCTGCAAACATTCTGCCGCATATGTCACACTTGTAAGGTCTCTCTCCGGTGTGTGTTCTCATATGTCTAGTCAAATCCGCTCTGGCAGCAAACATCTTGCCGCATTCCTCACACTCGTAAGGTCTCTCCCCAGTGTGTGTTCTTATATGTCTGGTCAAATGCGTCCGGACAGCAAACGTTTTTCCGCATGTCTCACACTTGTAAGATCTCTCTCCAGTATGTGTTCTGACATGCTTAACTAAACTGTCCTCGGCAGTAAACGCCCGGCCACACAAGTCACACTTGTGAATTCTACCTCCGGTGTGTAATTTCATGTGTTGAAAAAATGCGGGCTGGTCAGCAAAAGTGTTGCCACATGTCTCACAGTTGAATGGTTTTTCTCCGGTGTGGGTCATCATGGGCGTTGCCAGGTTCAATGCCTTAGTGAGGATTTTCTGGTCTGGAGATCTGCCCCCGCTACCGGCACTGTACGTCTTCATGCCCTTGTGGACACTGTGGTGTTGAAGCAGCCATCCACGATGCTCAAACGACTTGCCACACACGTCACAGCGATACGAACTCGCTGCGGCCCGATTCATTGATTGCCGTTGGAAAGTGTCACTGGCGTCCAGGGAGCACGGACTGTTGTTGCTGTCGTTGGCGCTGTTGATACTGCATTGTGACGAAAGTTCCGACCTCGTTCGCTGACTTCCAGCACTCATCTGCTCACAGAGAACCGTAGGCACAGTGGCGCCTGAAACCCAATACACTGAGGAGTATTTGGGAATATTTCACCCTTTGACAGGGCATAAAAAGGTTACGGCTGGAGCGGTACAACGCATATGACTTAACTAGGGGTCCATGTTATGCGCTGAATTAACCCATAAATAATGCATGTCTGCAATGTGCCGAAGCAACAACAGAACTCGAACACGCATACTTTCCATCATCTGATGTGCGAATTAGCGACGTAAACTCTGAATTATTTTCCAACAGCTCCGGCATGCAGCTTAATGTGGTATACGAGCCCCAGGTGGCTGTACTGCTTGCTGTCAACTCGGACACGTTTCGGTATAACGAAGCCGCGTTTCCACTGCCTTTGTACACATCGAGTGAAAACACTATACCTAAAAACACTCAGCACGATTACACTATTTTACTACCACTAACCTGGAACTGTAATAACCACAAATCGATTGTGGTTGACTATAACACGTCTGAGTCTGAGTCCGAAAAAAACGCTGTATGTACCATTCAGCTCAAGATATTGTTGTTGAGGGTCAATTCCGGTCTACCTAGTCGATACTGATTTAGTTCATAGTGTATACAAGCTATGCACTGCAATTTTTTTACTGACCATTGCTATGCATAATTAGTTTTGTAACACAAATTTTCACCTTAACGTTAAAGATAAATACACATCATATTTATTTACATCAAAATTTGGCACGAAATCGTGATATTCCAGGTGTTACAGTTTATATGGTTGTAACACAGTGCAGTTCATAGATATAGGACACCATGTAAACTAACCTAGCAAACGATGTGAATCCTATTTTAAACCAGTAATTCATCAGGTTTCAGAAGACTTTTCGGTGCAGTTATAGGCACTCCTCGAACCACAATTCGTTTTAATTTCACACTCAATAATTTGTCATCACTGGTCGGCATGACACATGCCAAACCTGCACCCAAAGGGAAGCTCCAGAACCATGCAAATTCGACAGTCTGTGTTTACGTGGCACCAGCAGAGGCGGTATACATGAAAACCGTCCGTGAATACCTATGTATTTTTTAGGTGAAAGTATAGCAACATCTTGTGCGATAATGCTGGTATCTCAGCTGTATACCAACCCTAGAAATTTGGCTCACAAAAGCCAAGTCAAGGCCAGAGCATCAACAACATGGGCCGTCTCCATACAGATTGTGTTGTGCTTGGCCGAATGGTCAAATGTTCTCAGACGGGAGCGACATCGAGAGTGTCGAGTTTGGATCCAAGCACATGCCGTAATATTGTAAGAAGACACACACCACAGGGGGCACTTCGACAAGGATTGTGGGAAGGCATACACCAGTGGGGACACTGCGACAAGTATTGTGGGAAGACATACACCACCGGAGGCAGTGTGACAAGTATTGTGGGAAGATATACGTCAGCGGGGACACTGCGACAAGTATTGTGGGAAGACATACACCAGCGTGGATTCTGCGACAAGCATTGTGGGAAGACATATACCAGCGGGGATGATGCGAGAATCATTGTGGGAAGACAAACACCAACGGGGACACCGAGAGGAGTATTGTGGGAAGACACACCAGCGGGACCACTACCACGAGTATTGTGGGAAGACATATACCACCGGGGGCACTGCGACAAGCATTGTGGGAAGACAAACACCAACGGGGACACCGAGAGAAGTATTGTGGGAAGACATACCAGCGTGGACACTGCGACAAGTATGTTTATCTTCACAATATGACGAATGAGCAATCCTGATCTTTCAGCCAAAAGGTGCAATATTTACCTTCGGGTTTTAGGGCGCATCGACCATGGTAGATCGTTTAGCCAATATTTACCTATAAAGAAACCGATTGCACCGCCATGACGATGAGGACTCACCTTCATCCTGCACCGGCTTGAGCTCGCCCTCGCCAAGCATAGCCTTGAGCACGTCCTCGTTCGTGTCCAGCACGTGGTACTCGCCGCTCGACAGGTCGGGCGGACATAACCGTTCTTGTAACGGGTCGAGAACTGACGGCGGCGTGGCGTCCAGCTGACCATCTGCCGGAGGGGGGGCGTAATGAGTTTGCTGCAGCAGGAGGGGGCGTCGGGTGTGAGACAATTTGTAAAGAAACCTACATGGATAGGTTCCCTAGATATAATGAAGTTGAACCTGCTTTGAAACAGGACCAAGATGAAGAAGAATCACCCTGAAACAATAGGGAGATTTTGAACAGAGCCAAATGGCATGGGTAAACCGGACTGATCAGTGTGTCATATAATTTTGTTATTCCTGAGAAATGGTACTATTTAATACATATTAATGATTTGGAGAGAAAAGCTAAGGGCATTGCAAAACTGTGTCTCTCTGGTAAATGCAAGTTCGTGAAGCATGGTGGAGCATTTGTATGCTGATCCTTTTGGTCGGAATTCGCACTTGTCACAATTTAATACTAAATTAATATTCTTGATCACTGTTGCAAACGAAATGCTCATTTCTTCCGCGCTGATTTATCATGAAACGCCGCTGTGGGATATTCTGACCAGAATATATTGCAAGATGGTTTTTGTGTTGCATTGTGATGATAGTGATGGATTTGCCTTCGGTGTGATCGCGCATCCTAAAATAAACCTAGCACCCCCGAAATGATGATCACCGTAATTACAACGTCACGTTCTTCGTCTGCCTTGCCACCACCGCGCATGCAAAGCGTCGCCGAAGCAACATAAAGTGCAGACGTCGCTGCTGTATAGGCATACCTGGCGCTAGTGTCGCACATTTACTACCTCCACTTGGAGCCGAGTGAACACAAAAGGTCGCGCTAATTCTGCTACACCCCAAATCCAGATCTGGAGACACGATACTCTGCTTCCCAGTTTCACCAAGTTAGTTAGTTATTAGGGCTTTAGGGCGCATCGCCAAGTTACATTCCTGTGTGCGGACAAGTCGGCATATTATCCTTGGAACAGCACTGTACTTTTCAAGTTGCTGCCTCGTATATCCGTAACGTCATCAACTCTCCAGGACGCGGCGCCAGATTCCTCGCCGCTCCTCCCCTGCATCTCAGCAGGCCGCTGTTGCCAAAGAACTAGTGTGCCAGTGTACCTAGCTTACCTGTCCATACCATTTCCCAGAACAATGGGTACAAGCCAGTCGATGGTGGCAGGCATACAACTAATTGGACCGCCCTGCTGACAGAGACTGCTCTCGACCATATCACTGTTGCGAGGCAACGAGTCATCAATCTGGTAACACAGGCGTCCCACCAGACACGCTCGCCAGGACTCACCGATCATGGGCTGCTCTCCCAGTGTGTTCAGCATACCGTTCGCTCTGAAAGCCGGCACATCCGTGAGTCACGGTCACAATGCACCGATGATATGTGGTGCAGCCGAAATGACTTAGCTAGAAATTGAGCAAAAGAGCGCGCCAACTATAAATGCTACAAAGCACCCATGGGCTCGTGAAAGAACACAGGACTGCAAACCAGTTATTCGGAATGACGTAATATGCATTGAGATATTAGACATCTTGCTGCACATGAGTTGTGAAAGGACCGTCTTGCTTTCATCATGTATAAAACAGTCAAACATTGAGGATAATGACTAGGGAGTTTGGGGATAAAACTACAGGATTCACAGTACTTCCTCGCAAAACTGTTGTCTTAAGCTGTGGGCACAGTCATTAAAGGTACCGTCCTCCATGTCGTACGGTTAAATTTGAACTTCAATTGGACACACAGGCTTACAAGTAGAGTCGCTGTCTATCATGGGGCATATTTACTTGTTGCCCATTCTACCCAGTTATCTCGCAACTTGATTACCACAGCTAAATCAGCTGGCAGACGGATTTGCATCGCACTACCGTCGTTCACCCTTTCAGCACCAGTGCATACATAGCTATAGCAGTATCGTCGGCGTCCGCCCACAATGTTGAGAAATTATCAGACGGCGAAAACATATAGTGCTGAAGATGCCACAGTATTTCCTTCCATTCTCGTGCTGAACCATCGTGTTTTCGGTTGGTTGGTTGGTTATTTTGGCTTAAGGGCGCATCGACTGCGTTGGTCATACAGGTATCGATGCCACGTATACTAACGATAACCAACATGAGATGCGTGAAATATTGATTATTATTGTTTTTAGACATTCTTCACAGTGGCAAATACCACCGTTGATGCGTTCTTAAAAAAACAGTCAAGCTCTGGGACAGTCAAATTCACACTTCTTGAAGCAAAAGTAGGTCAATGGAAATTGAAGACTATCCAGGTAATAATCTCCTTTTAACGCGTGCAACCAAGTAGTTATCTAACTTCAGCAGGGAAGCTAGATGTGAGCAGGTGCAAAGACTAGGGCACTGTCTGTTAGGAAATGTAAGGCACAAGGGGCCCAGAGAGTAGAACGCTGGCTACTGTGATATTGCCAGGGAGACATGGTCAAGACCGAGGCGCAAACTTTTGATGTCCCTAGTCGGCGTGGCACAGCAAAACAAACCACAGACTAACAACCTGACGTACTTGGGTTCCTCTTGTCTAGTCGGCGTAGCACAGTAAAACGAATCCCAAACGAACAATACTACTTACTTCACTTCCTCTTTAGATGTGATGCAAGAGAAGTCGTCCGGAGGATAATGCGGACCAATGAAGATCTGCTCCTCCTTCACCCTGCGAACCGGTGTCAGCCGATTGGTCGTCAGTGCAGCAGAAGCCAGCCAATCCTGTATTTGGAGAAGGGGTGCCAGCGTCAAGAAGGGTGCGTCCAGTCATCAGGGTTTTGCTGAAACCTGCATTTACGAGTGTCATCACAGAACAGCTGGTAATGCGAATCTGCTGGGCTGAGGATTCGAGTGTGTCCGAATTACGGAATGGTGCGATGCCCGGACTCCGGGAAAATTTCCTCAATTTGACGAATATTTGTGATGATACTGACGTGGGGAACACAGAGGTAACCTCCCCTCGTTCACACATGTTCCGACTGAATACTTGTGTCCCTCTCTTGAAGGTTACGCCAAGCGAAGATGCAAAGAAACCGCGGACATGCGTTTTGATGCACATAATATACATACACTCAGGAGTGCCAACCTTCATAAACAAACATAAACAGTCCACATGGATGTTTTACAACAGGGGTATACCCTATGGAGTGTGTCCCTACCACACACACACAGTCTTTTTAGCCTGGCCACTGCCTTTATGTATGTTGCTTTCCTCCCCCAATAATTTAAGAAATCAACACCCTTGGTAACAAATGAACATGTTGTAACCTGCCAGTAGGAGAATAGTTGGATGACCAATGCAATTCCAATTTCAATGCAAATCGGTCATCCTAACAGGCGTATTCCCCTGAGTATGTATACACCAATTCGCCTTCATGCAAGCACACATACCCCTGGGCTTCAACTCGAGGCCCCAGGACACAAACCAAACATCGCAGCCATTTCCAATCCTGACGGGATGGCGAGTGCCGGCTGAGGTACGACTTTATCAGCTAATTGCCAGGGTACGGGAATGTCGCCGCAAACTCCTCTCGTTGCACACAGATGCATCTCCGGCGCTCCTCTGGTCGAGGAGAGCTGGTTCGCTCAGACGAACTTTTGCACCAGACACACCGGATTAGAACTGATATTTGACTGATATGACTACCATCGCTCATAGCTACGCTTCTTTTGATGCGGCGTACAAACTTCGTTTGAACCTGATGTTCATTGGCTCACCATTTCATCGTCACAACGTTTCATGTTCAGACGGAGTCGCTGAAAGGTGGACCATGTACTTCGAGGCTGCGTCGCCG
This sequence comes from Ashinkailepas kermadecensis, assembly GCA_034440615.1. NCBI lineage: Eukaryota > Metazoa > Arthropoda > Thecostraca > Neolepadidae > Ashinkailepas > Ashinkailepas kermadecensis. Next base: position 52,829 of record JAOTOM010001126.1, read on the forward strand.
CGTCCCCACCGCCATCTGTTGTAGCATCAAAGAACTCCAGCTTGACGGAAGGCTGGACAGACGGCAGCGCGAACCGGTGCATGGTCAGGGTAGATTTCCCGGACGTTAACTTCGGGTACCTGGGAATTTGTGCAGCCGTAATCTCTGACCGATATTTTGTGTTTGTTGATTCGGTAGCTTCCAAGATCTTAGGGATGAACGTGCGCCCATCCGGTTCGTTACGGGACACGATCCGGCGCGAGTGTTACGATCCCAACAGACGTTTACGGCAGACAATACATGTGTCTCACTCTTAGTTACAAAGTGAAGACTGCAAACACTGGGCACATCTACGCCACTTCTTTGGTGACGGTACAGCCAATGGCTGACACATAACACACACACTCATAAAAGCTGATATGTACCCTTGTTGTGAGATCAATTGTTTATGGGTGGCTACGGGGTGATTACGTTTGACTGGGTATCCTTATTGTAGCCACGATTGTCATGATCCCTGAAAGTTCAACATCCAGGTTAACCGCACAGCTGTGCAGCTAAGCATGAAAGATGGTGACAGCAGACAAAGACCAGATGGAGTTTCGGTGGTACACACACACGAGTTAATATATTGCTTGAATAATGGACGTGACAGATAGCTAAATCGCCTGTAGGGTGTCTGCACATGTCTACACATGTCTTCACGACGCACCTAATGTACGATCACGGTTAATGGCGCTGGAGGAGGCGCAATGGCGGCTCCTCCAGGTCCTCGGCCCCTACCACACCCATCCGGCCGGCCAAAGCCAAGGCCTAGAGTCAAGGCCACCACAACATCCACCCAGATCACCCGCAAGTCCACGGCCACAACCTCCTGCCAAACCGACCCTCCCACCACCTCCTGCTAAACCGACCCTCCCACCACCTCCTGCACACACACACTCCAAAATATCGTCTGAGGCCAGCACTCAGCCTGAACATGCCATTCCTTCAAAGCCCGTCGAACCCACAACTCCAGACCAACGAATCCCACCCGAACCCACCGCGCCACCCAAGCGCAAATCACGCCGCCACTCTACCCAATCACCTCCCAGAATCCGTGCGACCAGGTCCAGGCTACCACCCCTGCCTGGGTCACCTCCCAACCCTCTCTCCGTTCACCGGTTCAACCTTTCTCCCCAACTCGACTCCGACACCACCCCAGTATAGGAACACCAACAGTCACTAAGCGCGCTGCGGAATGGGACTTTTTCTGCAGTGGAACACCGGAGGCCTTCCAGGCAATTTCATATAATTCAAATATAAATTCTTGCAACAAAAACCATCACTAGCTGCACTCCAAGAAACTCGCTTTCGAGATTCTGACTCCAATTGGAGCAAAATCCCAGATTACACTTGGCATGTGACAACGTAAACGGCCCAAATAGGAAATGGGGCGCAGCCATACTCATTTCAAACAGCATACCTTACAGTCGAGTAACGTTAAATACTGCCTTGAATTGCGTGGCAGTCTGCCTCAAAATTGCCCATTGCCAAACCACAGTCATTTCGGACCACAACCTAGTACTTCCTAAAACCGGGACCGCCACCCGCTACAACCCGACTTTAGGAGGGTCGAACGGGTGCATTGACTTAACGTGCTGCTTCCAATGACTAAGGTCACTATTTGTCTTGTCAGTTTCAGACGTTCCCGGGCTGAGCGACCACAACCCAATCTCAATTAGGCTCAGCACGGACGCTATCCAGCACACCAAGCTATTTACACAATCTTGGAACTTGAAAAGAGCGGACTGCGCTAAACTCGAGGAACAGGTGGACCTCAACCTAACAATTTCCGAGACCAGTAAGATCGAGACAATCCTAAGGGCCACCAGCTCAGCAACACGAGACTCAGTCCCAAAAAGTAACAAACCTAGGCAAAAGGCTTCTACGCCATGGTGGACCCCGGACTGTCAAAGGGCAATCACCGTACGGAGCCGTGTCCACAAACGATGCAAAAGATGCGTATGCGAAGCACACCTATCAGCATACAGGCAACCTCAAAAACACTGCCGGTACATAATTCGAACAGCACGAGAAGACTGTTGGCAGTCTTTTGCCTTTCAATTAAATAGGTTCACCCCCATGGGCAGAATCTGGGACCTGATGAAGCGTTTCAACCTGAAACGCCCACCACCAGGCCCCTTCCCTCAGCTGACGGTGAAAGGACAGGACATCACAGACCCACAACAAGTCGTAGACCACTTTATACCACACTACCCCATCGTATCTGGCAACAGCAACTACGGACGCCACTATAGTAAGCGCTGTAGACGCCCTTGCCTCCAAAGCAAATTTTAGCTCTAGCCATTTAAAAATATACAATCAGTCGTTTACTATGCACGAATTACACCTTGCCCTCAGGAAGTGTGGAAACACGTCGGTTGGGCCGGACGACATCCATTACCAGTTTCTTAAACGACTTTGCAAAAGCTCTCTAACGTACCTACTAGCGACCATAAATGAAATGTACCAAAGCGACACGTTTCCCGCATCCTGGCGAGAGAGCGTAGTCATTCCATTGCCAAAGTCGCAGAACGATCACTCCACCCCAAAAGATTATAGACCCATCTATCTCACTTACAAGCTGTGCTAGCAAGTTAGTCGAACGCATGGTCAACACACGATTGAGGCAATGTCTGGAAGACAACGACCTGCCCGACGAATTTCAGTGCGGCTTCCAACGTCAAAAATCAACTACAGACAATCTCATTAGATTAGTGCATGACATAAAAAGTGGTCTACGCATAAAACGCACAACAGTAGCTGCCTACTTGGGCATCACTGCCGCATTCGACCGAGTACACAAATCCGCACTGACACACAAACTCCACAAGATAGGCCTACGCGGACACATGGCACACTTCATTCTCAACTTCCTTAGAGACAGGACCCTTAACACGCGCCCTGGAGCGTCTCTGAAAATTACGCGCACTGGAGGGCGGGGGGAGGGGCGATTCCGCCGCCCCCTAAGATCTCGGCTCCTATTAAAGCTGGAGGAATGAAATTCGCAGGGTGGATGGGTACGGTAGTGAAATATATTGTGTGCAAACGTCATGACCTTAGGTCAATATCTTCAAGGTCAAATGAGGTCACAGTTGTCAAACTGTTCTTGTTTTGCGTGGCTCGGCTTGTTATTGTTATGGATCGCTGTGATTGTGTTTAAAATGCTCCAAAATGGGCATTAATGATGTTTTGGCCATTACTAATGATGCAATACAAATGCTAGACCCAACATTTGAACTCAGGTCACCTATATAGCAGCACATTATTAGGTCAGTTACCTGTTCCAGTTACCGGAACCGGGCCGCCCGCCCGACTGTTCCGTCGGGCAGCTCGGCGCAATCGGCTTCGTGAAGAATGGAGTGAAGTACATGAATAAAGTATGAAAACGCAATGATAAACAGTACAAATGACAAACAGTAGTGCATTTATGACAACATTCCAGTTGATCAAGTTAATGGAAGCTGTCAGCTGTCATACGTTAATGGATATTGAGACGTCCTTCTGACTATCCCGGTAAAAATAACATTTTCACGCGTGCAACCAAGTAGTTATCTAACTTCAGCTGGGAAGCTAGATGTGAGCAGGTGTAGACACTAGGGCACTGTCTGTTAGGAAATGTAAGGCACAAGGGGTCCAGCGAGTAGGACGCCGACAACAGTTATATTGCCAGGTAGACAAGGTCAAGACCGAGGCGCAAACTTTTGATGTCTCTAGTCGGCGTGGCACAGCATAACGAACCACAGACTAACACGTACATGAGTTTCTCGAGCCTAGTCGGCGTATCACAGTAAAACGAATCCCAAACCAAGAATACTGCTTACTTGAGTTCCTCTTTAGGTGTGATGCAATGGAAGTCGTCAGGCGGAGAATGCGGACCAATGAAGCTCTGCTCTTCCTTCACGCTGCCAAACGGCGTCAGCCGATTGGTTGCCAGTGCAGCAGAAGCCAGCCAATCCTGTATTTGAAGAAGGGTTGCCGGTGTCAAAAAGGGTGCGTCCAGTCATCATGGTTTCGCTGAGACCTGCATTTACACGCGCCATCACAGTCCAGCTGGTAGTGCGTATCTGCTGGCCTGAGGACTCGAGTGTGCCCGAATTGCGGAATGGTGAGCTGCCCGTACTCCGACAAAATGTCCACAATTTCACGAATATTTGTGATTATACTGACGTGCGGAACACAGAGGTAACCTCCACTAGATCACAAATGTTCCGACTGAATACTTGTTTTCCTCTCTTGAAGATTACGCAGAGCGGGGATGCAAAGAAACCGCGGACATGCGTTCTGATGCACAGAATATACATACACTCAGGGAGTGCCAACCTTCATAAACAAACATAAACAGTGGACATGGATGTTTTACAACAGGGGTATACCCTATGGAGTGTGTCGCTACCACACACACACACAATATGTTTAGCCTGGCCGCTGCCTTCATGTATGTTCCCCCCCGCCTCCCAATAGTTTAGGAAATCAACACCAGTGGTTATAAATGAACATGGTGTAACCTGCCAGTATAATAGTTGGATGACCAATGCCTAGTTAAAAAATATGGGGAAATCCAATTTCAATGCAAATCGGTCATCCTAACAGGCGTATTCCCCTGAGTATGTATACACTAATTCGCCTTCATGCAAGCACACACACGCCTGGGCTTCAACTCGAGGCCCCAGGACACAAACCAAACATCGCAGCCATTTCCAATCCTGACGGGATGACGAGTGCCGGCTCAGGTACGACTTTAGCAGCTAATTGCCAGGGTATGGGAATGTCGCCGTAAACTCGTCTCCTCGCACACAGATGCATCTCCGGCGCTCCTCTGGTCGAGGAGAGCCGGCTCGGTCAGACGAACTTTTGCACCAGACACACCGGAGTAGAACTGATATGAATACCATCGCTCATAGCTACGCTTCTTTTCAGGCGGCGTGAAAATTACGTTTGAACCTGATGTCCATTGGCTCACCATTTCATCGTCACAACGTTTGATGTTCAGACGGAGTCGCTGAAAGGTGGACCATGTACTTCGTGGCTGCGTCGCCGCGTCCCCACCGCCATCTGTTGTAGCATCAAAGAACTCCAGCTTGACGGAAGGCTGGACAGACGGCAGCGCGAACCGGTGCATGGTCAGGGTAGATTTCCCGGACGTTAGCTTCGGGTACCTGGGAATTTGTGCAGCCGTAATCTCCGACCGATATTTTGTGTTTGTAGATTCGGTAGCTTCCGAGATATTAGGGGGTGACCGTGTTCTCATCCGGTGCGTTACGTGACAGACGCTCCGGCGCGTGTTACGATCCCACCATCGTTTACGGCACACAGTACATGTGTCTTACTCTTAGTTACAAAGTGAAGACTGCAAACACTGGGCACATCTCCGCCACTTCTTTGGTGACGGTACAGGCAATGGCTGACACATAATACACACACTCATAAAAGCTGATATGTACCCTTGTTGTGAGATCAATTGTCTATGGGAGGCTACGGGATGATTACATTTGACTGGGTATCCTTATTCTAGCCACGATTGTGATGATTCCTGAAAGTTCAACATCCAGGTTAACCGCACAGCTGTGCAGCTAAGCATGAAAGATGGTGACAGCAGACAAGGACCAAGGTTGTTTCAGTGGTAATCACACGAATTAATATATTGCTTGAATAATGCACGTGATAGATTACAAACTCGCCTGTAGGGTGTCTACACATGTCTACACATGTCTTCACGACGCACCTAATGTACGATCACGGCTAATGGCGCACCACACACACTGCAAATACATACATGAACACAAATGGCCAACGGCCAATTCACCACCAAACTTCCACCATTATGCCTACCCATATGTCGACTATTTCGTATCGCCTGGCAGTGATAGTCTGGTCTGGATAGTCTCGCTCCGCGACAACCGGTTATCAATTTCAACTTCTTCAAAACGACCAGGTCCAATATCCGTTAATGGTCTTGCATGGACCGTGCTGATAATTAAACAATATGGCAAATACTTGAGCAACAATTTCAACAGCAATTGCATGAACATGTGCCGTTTCCAGATTCGTGCCCCCAAGTCACCACGGGCACCTGTGACGGACAACCGTCGAACCGGTCAGTTCGCTCCCTCTGCCGCTCAGCCATGTCACCAGCCTCGCTGCTCAGTCTCGT
>JAOTOM010001127.1:0-59071 GCA_034440615.1 Ashinkailepas kermadecensis
TAAAGTCATAAAGTCATAAAGTGTTAAGGCTTAATAAGAGCCACAGGGGCCCATCTGGGTTAAGCCTATCTAGAAAAGGTACTAGAAATGTACATATTCTCACCCCAATAAATCCCTAATCCCAAGTTCCTAGGAAGCTATATATCCCAGCCTATCTAGCATCATCCACTTGCTATTGCATAACACCCTCAACAATTGCAAGCTCCTCCCATCATACCCATTGTGCTACCATAGCCCCTGCTTAAAGGGGTCTGTGCCATGCACATTTAACATAAATATTATCCCCTCCATCCAAATTAGAAATCAAAAACAAGATTTTCCTGCCTCAAAAATTTGTCCACCCTACTTTTAAATACATTCAATGAGGAACTCCCCACAACATCAGCAGGCAGCCCATTCCACTGATCAACAACCCTTTGACTGAAGACCTGCTGTCGCTTAACTGTCCTACACCTCAACTTGTCTAACCTGAGTTGGTGACCCCTGTGTGATACTTTAAACTGAAGAGCACCATTTAAATTGACCTGATCTAGTCCTTTCACAATTTTGTACATTTCAATCATGTCCCCCCTTAATCTCCTATACTTGAGTGAGTACATATCTAATGCCACAAGCCTTTCTCCATATTCTAAGCTACCTAGTCCACTGATGAGTTTAGTTGCTTTGCGTTGCACTCTTTCTAACTTGTCTATATCTTTTTTCTAGGTAGGGGCTCCAAGCTTGCACAGAATATTCCAAGTGGGGTCGCACATATGCTAAGTACAGTTTTTTCATGACTTCCTTGCTCTTATACATCACACTTCTATTAATGAGTCCCAGCATTCTGAGTGCCCTGTTCCTAGCTGAGCTACATTGTTTCTCTGCTTTAAGGTCATTTGAAACCAACACACCTAAGTCCCTTTCCTCTTCAATAACATCCAGTTCCCTCCCTCCCATTGTATATCTGAAAGTCTCACCTCCAGACCCCAGATGCATAACCTTACACTTGTCATAGTTAAAAGACATCTGCCATTGATCAGCCCACTTTTTTAGGTCCTCCAAGTCTAGTTGAATATTACTAGATTGATCACAACTGTTTGCCACTCCTACCAGTTTGATGTCATCAGCAAATTTGAACACTCTATTCCTCAGCCCTACCTCAATGTTATTTACAAAGATGATAAAGAGAAGTGGCCCTAGAACAGAGCCCTGTGGTACTCCACTCAGAACATCCTTCCAATCAGATTTACATCCATTTAACATTACCCTTTGTTTCCTTCCCCTCAACCATGCTTCAATCCAACCTAGAACTTTTCCAACAATCCCATGTTGCTGTAGTTGATGAATTAGCCTCCTATGTGGAACTTTATCAAAAGCTTTGCTAAAGTCCAAGTACACAACATCCATCCTGTTTTGATTGTCTACTTCTTTAGTAACATACTCCATGAACTCCAAAAGGTTAGTTAAACAAGACCTTCGAGATCGAAATCCATGTTGAGTATCCCTTAAAAGATTGTGCCTATCAAGATGAATCTGAACATTCTGTTTAACCAGTTTTTCTAGTACCTTGCAAACTATTGAGGTCAAACTGACTGGCCTGTAGTTCCCTACACACTTCATACTTCCCTTTTTGAAAATTGGAACTACATTTGCATTTCTCCAATCTTCAGGCACTTCAGAGTATTCCATAGACCGCCTGAAAAGTATACCTAGAGGAACTGCTAAAGCTTTAGCACACTCTACTAAGACCCTAGCATATATATCATCTGGTCCAGAAGCTTTATTAGGCTTTATATTCTGCAACTGCTTTTCTACAGCTTCTGTAGTTATCGTAAGATACTCCAACCTATCACCTGTCATGGCATATGATTCAGTTGTTTCTATTCTACCAGAATTATCCTGAGTAAAGACTGATGAGAATTGCTTGCTTAAGGATTCCACAATATCACAATCATCAACCACTAATTCCCCATCTACCTCCAGTGGTCCTACACCACACTTTTTAGCCTTAAATTTGTAGAAACTAAAGAATCTCTTAGCATTACCTGCTGAACATTCCCGAGCTAATTTGATTTCAGCCAGTCTTTTAGATGCCCTAACACACCTCCTAACTTTATTTCTAGCTATTTGATATGATTTGAGGTTTACCTCAGAGTTAGCATATTTTAGTTTCTTGAATGCCTGCTTCTTTGACTCCAGTAAATGCTTTACTTCCCTGGTCAGCCATGAAGGGAGCTGAACCCTGGTTAATCTAATTTGCCTATTGGGAATGAACCTATCCTGACCTTGAAATAGTTTATATTTTATCATTCTCCACATTTCATAAGCATCTAAGCCTTTCAATAAGTCTTCCCAATCAATTTCATTCAGGAAGATCCTGAACTCATTGTAATTCCCTTTAGCAAAATTAGGAATCAATGTCTTATTGGTTCCTACATTTCCAACATACAATGAGAAGCGTATAATGTTGTGATCACTATTACCCAAAGTCTCTCCTATGTTCACATTTTGTACAAAATTTTCCTCATTAGTAAGCACAAGATCTAATATTTCATTTTCCCTTGTAGGTTCATGTATCATTTGAAAAAGAAATTCTCCTCAAAACAATCCATGAAGCTTCTTCCCGATTTGTTTAGACCTATAGTTTTGCTTCCCAATCCTGTTATGTTGAAATCCCCCAACAAAACAGTTCTCTCCTTTACTCTCCTACTTATCTCTTCCTGCATCAACCTGTCCGTGTTTTCATTCTGGTCTGGAGGTCTATAGAATGCCCCAACCCTAAATTGTGTTCCATTTTTCAGAATGATATCTAACCACAAGGATTCTACACCTTCATCATGTACACTATCTTCTATGGAATGACATTTCATTTCTTGTCTGACATACAACAGTATACCTCCTCCTATCCTTGCCTGCCTTTGATAAGCATGCATGTTGTAGCCTGTCAATTCGATTTCTTGCAAGTTGTCTCCAAAAATGCTTTCATTAACCCATGCCTCTGTTATGCATACCAAATCTAGCTTTTCAGACAACATATAAGCATGCAGTTCCCCAATTTTGTTCCTAACACTTCTGGCATTGACGTAAAAACATGATAAACCATTCCTTCCCTTGTTTGCAAGACTTCTCTCTCTATCAGCTACATCCCCCCATGACCTGCCTAGTTTCCCAGTTTCATATTGAGAGCCTCCTCATACCTATTGCTGAGCAATTCAACTCCTCTCTTGCTCAAATGTAACCCATCTAATGCAAACATTTCAGTCTTCCCCCAGAAATCCCCCCACAAATCCAAGAACCCCACGCCAAGTTCCTTACAAATCTTGGCCACCCTGGTATTCAGCCCAATGGCCCTCGAGTACCACTCTATGCTTGCGTTAACCATAGGGAGGATGGATGTTACCATTCCTCGTTTCCTACTTACAGCTAGCCTACCTATCAAAGCCCTATACTCTTGTATTGTTTCCTGTTTTTGCTTTTCCTACATCATTTACACCAACCTGCACGATTACCGTTGTGCTCTCTCCACTACCCTTCATTACTCCTTCTATCCTATCACCAACATCCTTTACCTGGGCCCCTGGGAAGCAAACACGAAACCGTTTGTTGGGGTTCCTGCTACAAAAAGTACGGTCCATGTACCTAACTCTTGAGTCCCCTATAACTAAAACCTCCCACTCTCTATCCTCAGCTACCTGGTCATTTCTATCTTCCTCTTTAGCAGCATTACTATCTCTCCCTTGCAGTACCTCAAACCTATTATTAGTTTCAATGCCTTTGTCCATTTTCCTTAAAGCCAGTCTCGTACCCTGGCGTCTAGCTACTTTCCACTCTCTTCTATCCTGGTCCATACTATCTCCACCCCTATCACTCCTAGGCTCCTGCACCTGGCTTGCCTGGCTGACATTTCCTATGGTGGGCCCTGCCACCAAACACTTCAGGCGCTCCACCTCCCTAGCTAACATATCTACTTTCTTACTCAAGTCCCCAATTACATCCATACACTTACACTTCCCACAGTCACCTTGCATTTTTTTTTTGTTGTTTTGTTATCTAAACTTAAATCTTAAACTTAAACACTAAAAAGACTACACCACAAGACTAGAAAATAGAATAACACTCACACTGAATAAACAATAAAATAAATATCTGCTTTCGCAAGCTAAACTAAGCAAATATAATCTTAGTTATACCAACTCCCATCAGCTACAAACTCCAACTAAATGAAACTAATACTAATATAATCCCAAAAAGCCTATATAGGTACCTCTACGATTACTCCAGTATATGAAGATATAACTAGTGTAATCAAAGCTCACTAGTTTTTAGTCTTAAACTCTATCCTAAAATTAAATACCAAAAATACTATGACACAAGACTAAATAAATGATGTTAAGAAAGAATTAGTATTATCTAACGTAACTTATAATATCTACACACAGGAAAGAAGGCAGCAAGCTTTCTACAAAAAAAGAAGAAAAAATGTATAAAAGCAGTCAGCTCAATTTCCTTTTTTGTAGCAGTCAGCTCTCAACTACCGATTGCTGAACCTCAATTTCCTCAAATCTCAACCTCAATTGCCGACAACAACACGCCGACTACGCCGACTGCAAAAAGATGCGCATGCGCACTGAGTACACTGTTCTCCGGCTTTGGAGCCGCGTCTCGGAAAAGCTGTGTTTCTGCCACCCTATAGTGGGAAAGTTTGACAGTTTTAAGAGACGTTCTCCGGAGGCCCGGAGGGCACCGATCAGAATGGGGTCTGAAAGCTACGATTTGGCCACCAGGGCGGCGCTGTACGCAATGGTCACCCGACGAGGAGGCGTCGGCCATCTTTGCTGTGCATTTTGCGTGGGGTTGCCGGGAGTCGGTGTTGGCATGTGGCTTTTATTAGGGTTGCAAGTCATTTAGGCCAAGGATTTCGGAAATATTGTGTTCATGGGTTACAGTGTGCCAGGAACTCGCCAATTATCGGACTCTGGCCACTAGCTTGGGTAGAACATACGCGTCTGAGCTGGCAAGTGCTTTGCTATTGACTGCACGTTACGGTGGTAGCTACTAGGAGCAATTATGGACTGGAATAGTGATAGGGATTTTATGGGGAGTTTCACAACACCTCAACTTTCAAGCTTATTAAGGGAAAGGCATGCATCCACAAAGGGCAGGAAGGAAGAGCTGGTCCAGAGGTAAGAGATCTCTACCCACCTACTGTTAAAAATGCATGTGCTGGCTTTTGGTGAGATTTGTTGGGTGAGTGTGGGGTGTGGGTGTTGTGTATGCATGGGTGCATGTGATATGTGCATCTGTGTGTGTTTGTGTGGGCGATTTTCCTTATTCTCTTTTTACTAACGACTCTAATCTGAATCAACAGGACTGAGATAAGGAAAGGGTAATGTTTTGTTATAATCAGGACCAACTTTTTGGCGTAATTTTTACCCGACAATAGGTACTTAAGGTAAGGTAAGGTAAGCAGCATGGGTGGAGAATATGCTGTGGCCACCTCAACCATGGCCAGGGTAACTATGGTAACTTTTTTGGAGTCCTTTTTGCAGGGGGTTGCAATAAAATTTTACAATAAATTAATGATGCATTCACAAACAATATGTGCATAATATTGGTGGATGCATTTAATAATCTTTAAGCTAATATAATATTGCTTCCCCATACCTCAACCTACTTAGATAACTGTTCCTACCAGGGTTGACCAGTTTTTGCCACAGGATGGTTTTTACTGGTATAAACCGGTATAAACCAGTGGTGTTGACTCATTTATACTGGTATTAACCACTTTATACTGGTAAATACTGGTAAATACCAGCCATGGTTTCTGCCACTGACATGACATAAACTAGTTTTTACCGGTATTTTGCCAACCCTAGTTCCTACATTTCCACAGTTTTCCTACAGGCGTAGTACCTACCTATCATGGATCCATTTTTATAATAGTTCTTATCTTTGTCCTTACAGTCAAACAATAGTTGTTTTTCAAATCAATTTTCTGCCTTCTTACCTTGCAGTCTGCTGGAAACCTGATAGATGGATCACGTTTATGGCAGCCGGGAACCGCACATACACCCATACTTCTGGCTTGCTTCTCCTAATTTCTAGCGCACTAATGGTAAATATTCCAGCAAACTAGACGTGTCTGAAGTACATTCAACATAATTAAGTACGCGTAAACAACATACGCTGCTTACAAAATGTACAATAGGCTTTTTAAACATAAAGATTCTGCCCTCCCTAACCCACAAAACATAGCGCTTTAGGTTCGCCAAAGAAGGCTGGGTGACCATTGCCTCTCAGCGCCATCTACATCTTTGTCAACTTTCAGACCCCATTGGCTGCGTTAGCGTTTTCTGTTACGAAATCTGTCCGTCAACCAATCAATGTAAGGTAATTTTTATATGACGTCATAACCATTAGCAACTTTGAACACGTGGTTAATAGTGTCATACTGTAAACAGAAGACCTCGACTGATCCTTTGCTTTGATCACATCCAACTGTGGCGTGTGCGGTAGCGGAGTTGCGTTCGTATTACGTGGGAAATTGGCTGCGTAGGTAGGTATGCGCTCTGAGCTGAGGTTGAAGTGTGAAGTATTTTTGTTTGTTTTTCATATGGCTAGCCTTGTACTGAGCCAAAAGTGAAAGGAAAGCGCATTGCTCCTGTGAGTTATGAGAAACGAAACGGTGCTGATTATTACGAGTCACTGCTGGGCGGTGCCATCCATTGTTCACTTCCTTGTTCCTATGTTTTGACATTTCATCTGACCAAAAATGAGAATGATATTACTTATGCATACTATGTAGGTCTGAGTTAGGTTTTTCTGGTCGGTTACTGGTAAACAGATTCCATGCATAAAAAATAATGTCTATGAAAATGTACTCCGGAAGATACCGGTTTGCACTCCGACTCCCAACCCGGAAAGTAAGTTTCCCACTCTGCCTAGTACCTTTTCTAGATAGGCTTAACCCAGATGGACCCCTGTGGCTCTTATTAAGCCTTAATACTTTATGACTTTAGGACTTTACGACACCACAATATGACCACGATACGACCACGATATGACCACGACACGACCACAATATGACCACGACACGACCACAATATGACAACGACACGACCACGACACGAATACAATATGACCACGACACGACCACGACACGACCACAATACGACCACGACACGACCATGACACGACCACGATATGACCATGACACGACCACAATATGACCACGACACGACCACGACACGACCACAATACGACCATGACACGACCACGATATGACCATGACACGACCACAATATGACCACGACACGACCACAATATGACAACGACACGACCACGACACGAATACAATATGACCACGACACGACCACGACACGACCACAATACGACTACGACACGACCATGACACGACCACGATATGACCATGACACGACCACAATATGACCACGACACGACCACAACACCACAATACGACCACAACACGACCACGACACGACCACAATATGACAACGACACGACCACGACACGAATACAATATGACCACGACACGGTCACGACACGACCACAATACGACCACGACACGACCACAATATGACAACGACACGACCACGACACGAATACAATATGACCACGACACGACCACGATACGACCACGACACGACCACAACACGACGACACGATCACGACACGACCACGACACGAATACAATATGACCACGACACGACCACAATACGACCACGACACGACACCGACACGACCACAATATGACCACGATACGACCACGACACGCCGCACGGCACCCTCACCACCGACCTGAATCACCACGTCCACGAGCCTGACTATCTGAGCACCTCTTGGACTACAGCAGTGCAACAATAGACAGCAGCTATGGAGGCTGAACGTCAGACCAACTCTTGAACCACTTCGGGGGACGCTCGCCCTACAGTCGGGGAAACGTTGGGAACACCGAGCCAGATAGTACCCTGTAGAACGCGTGCAGATTGAATTCAGCACGATGCATTAATATATCAATATATATATATATACACATTCATACATATATACACACGATTTGTGTTGACACAGTGTCAGTGTCAATGATAGCAGTGGGGTAAGCCACACACTTAAACCCCCAACAACAAACACAAAAAGTGACGGTCACTTTTGTTTAATTCGATCGTTGGATAGAGCAGAATGTATGTAAATAAATGCGGCCCAGCCGGTCTTGGGGTCGCATACTATAGAACTAGTCAGACATCCAGAATCGACAGGGCGGACCTAACGGCGTAGTATGGCGGCGTCGGAGTGGTGTTATAAGTAACGGGTCACATCCTGCGAATCGGCATCGCAATTCTGAACACCGGTTCCACTTGTAGGTACTGTCGCGCCATTTTACATTTTGACTGTCGCTTCAGTCATGCCTGTGTGGGTGTGATCACCTGCCCTCCCATTGACGGTAGCCTCTCATTCCGGTTCTATCCGACTTTGCATAGCGCGGCATCTTTTTTTTATTGAGTCAGAATTCTTGCTGAGGTAGCTTTATGGACCAGGCTTCTATCGGGAAGCAGAGCTTGTTGCGTGAACCCTGGTCCCACTACCCGAACAATGAGTTCCGGTCCAACTGCAGAATTTTGACCGAAAGTCTAACGTTCCGTCAATGCACCGACACGGCCATCCCGGTAGGTCGTCTCCGACCTTATCAGGCCAGTTGCCAACTGACCCTGCCAGTCGGGGACTAAATGAGAGTGTTTGAAGCGACTCGAACCCTGTCTTGCCAGGACAGGGGAGACCAGTGCAGGCCAGTGCTCTAACCGACTGAGCTACCGGGGCGGCTACCTTAGACTCGCATGCTCAAATCCAGGTAGGATATCTCTTCAGGGATATTTTTCGACCCTCTGATTCACCTTGCATTCACCTCTTCATGACATCGATGTCTGCTAAATATCAGAATGTACTTCACGGCGACTGACGCCGATAGGCATTGTACAAATTGACCTTGCTATATATATATATTTTTTAAAGTACTGCAACACTGATACAATAGCACCGCTATCGTCCGATGTAGAAATGTTGGCTACCGCTTCGATGTAGCAGAACCGACCACCTTGAGGTGGCTGTTGTGGATTGCTAGCTCCTGCCACCAAACATAGACTCAGGAGACGGTCTTAACTGTTTTAATGGTAGATGGCGACATCACCGATCCCGGAAGCATTGCGGTCAGCGACGAGTGCGACTTGAGATGTCCCAGTTCTCGCGGATCCGCTTGACGTTGGTCGACTTGGGGATGACGATGAGGCCCTGCTGCGCCAAGAATCGCAACAGCACCTGGGCCGGCGTCCGCTCGTGCTTGTCGGCCACCAGTCGCACCACGGCGTTCTTGAACAGATCCGGAAGCTCCGCCTTCACACCGATCTTCTCGAGCAGCTGCTTTGGGCCGGGAGATCCGAGGGGGAGTACGCAGTGATGGCAATGTTGTGCTTCTTGCAGATTTCCCGCAACTTGAGCTACTGGTCGTAGACATGACACTCCACCTGGTTCACGACGGGTGCTATCTCAGCGTTCGACACGATCTTGAGAACTTGTTTGGAACTGAAGTTGGACACTCCGATGGTTTTTGCCATTTCAGCCTTCACCATCTTCTCCATGGCCTTCCAGATTGCGATCAGGTCCGTGGAAGGGTCGAACGGCGTTTTTCCGTTTTACATGGGATAAACATCGGTCTCACTTCTCTCCACAAATCCGAACGGAGCGTGCACCAGGTACTGGTCAACGTAATCCAAGCCAAACAGCTCCAGGGACTTCTTCAAGTACTTCTCCACCTTTTCCGGCTGCATGCCAATCATCGGCAGCTTTGTAACCACGAACAAGCCGGACCTCTTCACATTCCCACTGTACATTGCTGCCTTGATGCCGTCGCCAACTCCTTTTTCGTTCATGTACAAATAAGCGGTGTCGATGTGACGGTAGCCGGCCAGGATGGCGGTCTCCACAGCAGCTGCCACTTCATCAGGTGATGACTGCGAGCAGCCGAGCCCCAGCAGCGGCATCTGCACACCGTTGGACAGTTTGACAGACGTCGCCATGACGACCTCTCGGACTGACGACTGGTGGTCGACTGGGCGCGGCGATCTTGTGGCGTCCCGTGACTGGCTACTCGTATCGGACGGTCACGTGCGTGCAGACGTGTTCCAGTGCTGGCGGTGAGTCGGCTGAAACTGTCGGCGGTGCACAGGAGCGGTGCCAGGGTGGTCGGGAGATGACGTTGCCAATTGTGGGAAAATCCTGCCATGAACCTTTTCGAAGATAGTACAACAGGTGTATAATGCAGGTAGCTGAATGACACGAGCACGCCACGTGTCCATAACACCATCACACGTCTGGCGCCGAGTGGACTCGGCCACCGTGTTACACACGCCTCGGACGTTGGCAGGGCGTTCCAATGTCGCCACGTGTGCCCAGCGATATTCGACGGGAGTGATGAACCGATTACCGATGTGGGCAATGTTGGCCGCCGCCGCACAGCACCACATCACCACCGACCTCAATCACCACGTCCACGAGTCTGACTATCTGAGCACCTCTTGGACTACAGCAGTGCAGCAATGGACAGCAGCTGTGGAGTCTGAACGTCAGACCAACTCTTGAACCACTTCGGGGGACGCTCGCCCTACAGTCCGAATATCGGGCAGACGTTGGAAACACTGAGCCAGATGGTACGCTTTAGATCGCGTGCATATTGAATTCAGCATGATACATTAATATGGAGTATATATATATATATATACATACATACATATATATGTACACATGATTATGTATTGACATAACGGTGGGGTAAGCCACACATTTAAATCCATAACAACAAACACAAAAAGTAAAGGCCAGTTTTGAGTAATTAGATAATTGGATATAGCAGCATGTATCGAAATAAATGCGGCGCAGCCGGCCTTGGGGTCGCATATTATAGGAATAGTCCAACGTACAGAATCGACAGGGCGGACCTAACGGCGTAGTATGGCGGCCTCGGAGTGGTGTTGGAAGTAACGAGTCACATCCTGCGAGCCGACATCGCAATTCTGAACACCGGTTCCACTTGTGGGTACTGTTACGCATCAACAGCAGCCTACAGCGCTTGACATTTATATTATCGCTGCAGTCATGCCTTTGCGGGTATGATCACGTGCCCTCCCATTTACGGTAGCCTCTCATTTCGGTCGTATCCGACTTTGCATAGCGTGGCATCTTTTTGGTGAAATTTAGTCCGAATTCTTGCTGGGGTGGCTTTATGGAGCAGGCTTCTATTCGGAGGCATAGCTTGTTGAATGAACCCTGGTCCCACCACCCGAACCATGAATTCCAGCTCAACTGCAGAATTTTGACCGAGAGTTTAACGTGCCGTCAATGCATCGACACGGCCATCCCGGTAGCTCGTATCCGACCTTATCGGGCCAGTTGCCAACTGACCCTGTCAGTCGGGGGGGGACAACATGCAAGTGCGTGAAGCGACTCGAACCCTGTCTTGCCAGGACATGGGAGACGAGCGCAGGCCAGCGTTCTAACCAACTGAGCTACCGGGGCGGCTACCTTGGACTCGCATGCTACAATCCATGTATGCTATCTCTTGAGAGATATCTTCCGACCCTCTAAATCACCTTGCATTCACCTCTTCATGACATCGATGTCTGCTAAATATCAAAATGTACTTCACGGCGACTGACGCCGATGGACATTGTATAAATTAACCTGGCTATATAAATTATTCCAAAAGACATTACTGCAGCCCTGATAGAACAGTACCGCTATCGTCCGATGTAGAAATGTTGGCTACCGCTTCGATGTAGCAGAACCGACACCCTCGAGGTGGCTGTTGTGGATTGCTAGCACCTGCCACCCAGCAGAGACTCCGGAGACGCTGTTAACCGTGTTAATGGTAGATGGCGCCATCACCGATCCCGAAAGCATTGCGTGCAGCGAGGAGTGTGGTGAAAGGACAGCAAATATAAAATAGTTACTCGCAATTTATGTTTGAAGCTTGAAGAATATCTATTTTTGCTATAATATACATACTTATTTACTAATTACTTACATATATTATAATATATACTTATCAATACACATACAAATTATACTTTTATCTTAAGTATGATTTGTGTGTTATTCACATAATATGCTACAAGCATCTGCTATGTGTGCAGCTGTGTAGGTTTGACCTGATCAGAAGGAGGGGAAGGGACAGGAAGGTCAAGGTCATATCAGGCCAGCCTTATCAAAAATGCATAGCTCGGAAACTAGTGGGCCGATTTGAGGGAACAAAGTGGCATTCAACAGCTCTGAGACACGCGACCTCATGCAAACTGCAGTGATAGCAATAACATACATTTCTTCTACGTGACATGCATAAAGGTACATAACATAACACACCATGTATGAACCAAACACACAATGCATATAAACAGCAAACAACAAAAATGTTTGACAGCCCACACGAGACATCACTTATCAGACACCTACATCCGGTCTGAGCAGATGCGCAGCCAGGATTTTCTGAAGCGTGGGGGGGGAGGGGCGATGAAAAAGTATAACTTGATGGATGAAATTGTAGTGGGCGAAACTCGCCAAATATTTCTGATTTGGTGTGGTGCAAATCCCATCACTTCTTGTCTGGTATAGTTTAATTTGTGTTAAGGGGAAGGCTCCCCTCCTCCCCCTCGAATTGCCTGCACCTCAGGGTTTCGGTCGCTTGCACAGACCGCTTACATGAGAACAGCGGCGCTTCTAGTTGGGCTGAACAATCCGCTGGGCTACGCAGGCCGCGCCCCCATGCGCCACTGCCACTGCTGGGGCGGGGATGACCGAGTGGTTAATGTGTTGAGCTCTGGATACGAAGGTCCCGGGTTCAACACTCGTACCGCTCGGGACATTTCCCAATCCCGCGGCCCACCGGCGAAATGGTGTGGGCGGTACCATTAGCCGTGATTGTGCATAAAGTGCGTCCTGAACCACCCAATAAACAAACAAACGAATAAACAAACGAACTGCCACTGCTGACGCCACCAACACGACCACGGCCGCACCGTACCGCAAGACGGCCGTCCGGCTGTCGCGGCGGCGGCGGCGCGGCTGACCGTGAACGTCACACCGAGCCGACGTGGTAGGCGTTAATTTTCAAGCCGTAACTCGCTAAATTGTATACATGGTTGCTTAAAACTTGGTACAAACATTCTTCAGTCCTGTCTTGGTCAGTTTGTTTCATTTTTTCTCGAGATCTTGAATCAAAGGGTAAAACTTGTGAGTTCTTTTTCATCAATATTTCCTTAATTTTACATGCCAACATTTCAACGTGAAAGATCAAAACAACATAACATGATACGGATCTACTAATTGTCTCTCGATTGCGGTTTTCCGACATAAAAAATATTCATACGTTCGGCTTCGACGTCAATTTGTGCGCACCGATGCATTTTTGTCATAAATCGTCAAACATGACGTCACTCACGCCTGACCTATCTTGACTGGATAGTTTTTACTTGGACAAGGTAATTAATCAATCGACAGCTGTTATAAATTGTGTGGATATCGTAACGCGTTTTGCAGCTATCGCGAATAATCGACAGGGGGGCAGATTTGAGCCACGGTCAATGCCGGCTTAGAGCGACACTCCACCGTGCGCAACAAGCCCCATATGCACCCCATGGACAGGAAACTCGACATGACACGTCTCACGCTCACTAACCTTACCTTCACCTGAACAAACGAAGCCACATAAACGAACTCACGATCTGGAAAACTATATTTCATGCACCCGGTACAAGTCAAAAGAACAAGACAGCAAATAATGATGCAACCGCAGTAATTCTACACACGCAAATCGCTGTCACGAACCGAGTACAAGCCAACCGACAAACTCATCCTTGCACGTCCAACTCCGGGTGCTCGTTTAGCCCGGGGAACATAACCTCGAAACGAAAACTCCTACCAGCACTACCCTGGTCGAGCGAACTCAGCGCCGCCATGTCCACGTCATCCAGCTGGAAGCTGAAGATGTCCCGGTTCTCGTGGATCCGCTTGACATTGGTCGACTTGGGGATGACGATGAGGCCCTGCTGCGCCAGGAAGCGCAACAGCACCTGGGCCGGCGTCCGCTTGTGCTTGTCGGACACCAGTCGCACCACCGCGTTGTTGATCAGATCCGGAAGCTCCGTCTTCACGCCACGCTTCTCATACAGCAACTTTCGGCCGGGAGATCCGAGGGGGCGAACGCAGTGATGGCAATGTTGTGCTTCTTGCAGTTCTCCCGCAGCTTGAGCTGCTGGTGATAGACATGACACTCCACCTGGTTCACGACGGGCGCTATCTCAGCGTTCGACACGATCTTGAGAACTTGTTTGGAACTGAAGTTGGACACTCCGATGGTTTTTGCCATTCCAGCCTTCACCATCTTCTCCATGGCCTTCCAGATCGCGATCAGGTCCGTGGAAGGGTCGAACAGCGTCTTTCCGTTTTCCATGGGAAAAACATCGGTCTCACTTCTCTCCACAAATCCGAACGGAGCGTGCACCAGGTACTGGTCAACGTAATCCAAGCCAAGCAGCTCCAGGGACTTCCACAAGTACTTCTCCACCTTTTCCGGCTGCATGCCAATCATCGGCAGCTTTGTAACCACGAACAAGCCGGACCTCTTCACCTTTCCACTGTCCATTGCTGCCTTGATGCCGTCGCCAATTCCTTTTTCATTCATGTACAAATAAGCGGTGTCGATGTGACGGTAGCCGGCCAGGATGGCGGTCTCCACAGCAGCTGCCACTTCATCCGGTGATGACTGCCAGCAGCCGAGCCCCAGCAGCGGCATCTGCACACCGTTGGACAGTTTGACAGACGTCGCCATGACGACCTGCCGGACCGACGACTGGTGGTCGACTGGGCGCGGCAATCTTGTGGCGTCCCGTGACTGGCTACTCGTATCGGACGGTAACGTGCGCGCAGATGTGTTCAAGTGCTGGCGGTGAGTCGGCTGAAACTGTCGGCGGTGCACAGGGTGGTCGGGAGATGACGTTGCCAATTTTTTCGAAAAAAATGCTGCTGGGGCATTCCACGACAGATCGACCAGGGCCCGGCACACCAATGTCTAGATTTTGAGCAAAATTGATGTACATGTTTATCTTATGCCCTGAATCCACCTGTGCAAATTTTACTTCGATCAGATCAACGGTTCAGGAGTTATAGCCTCGGGAAATTCTGGAAGGTCACGGTGCAAGGCTATGTTCGTTGGCCGATAGCTAAGTGAATTATCAGCGAAAATATAAATATCCAGATATTTCTGAACTCGCAAAGATTCAAGGAATCCAATTGTGGGAATATTTGTAATATGTGATAAATAATAAAAAGAATTACCCCGTGACCTCAGGTCACGTGACCTCCGTTTCGTTTCTGTCTCTTGTCCAGCCCGTCTTTGTCCCCCTATCGTGATACTTTCACGGCACGTCCCTCACCGTTTGACAATACATGTACCAAAACAGTTGTAACATCAGCAGGCGAGAACTTGTGAAATTTGTGTGTTCCCTTCAAGGCGAGAGCTTTCGTAGAGCGACCTGCGAAGCTTGCAGTGACCTTCTCCACCTCATCCTTTGTGACAAAGCAGCTCTGAGAGAGGCCTCACAACTTATCGCAAACATCGCCATTTCTCGGAACTCCCCTTACCTCTTAGGTGACTGTTCATCCCCAGTGTTCCTCCCAAGCCTCAGAAGCATCACAGTCCAGTCCGCTCTAGCTCTCACGGGACCTCCCTACTCCTGAAGTTTTTTCGGGCTGGCAATGACATTCTACCTTTGGAATGGGCTCTCAGTATTTCTCACAACGATTGCTAGCCCTTTGGGAATCAAGTCCGAAATCCAGAATCGACAGGGCGGACCTAACGGCGTAGTATGGCGGCCTCGGAGTGGTGTTAGAAGTAATGGGTCACATCCTGCGAATCGGCATCGCAATTCTAAACACCGGTTCCACTTGTAGGTACTGTCGCGCATCAACAGCAGCCTACAGCGCTTGACATTTACATTATCGCTTCAGTCATGCCTTTGCGGGTATGATCACCTGCCCTCCCATTTACGGTAGCCTCTAATTCCGGTCCTATCCGACTTTGCATAGCGGGCATAATTTTTGTATTGAGTCCGAATTCTTGCTGAGGTAGCTTTATGGACCAGGCTTCTATTGGGAAGCAGAGCTTGTTGCGTGAACCCTGGTTCCACCACCCGAACCATAAGTTCCAGTTCAACTGCAGAATTTGCACCGAAAGTTTAACGTGCCGTCAATGCACCCACACGGCCATCCCGGTAGCTCGTCCCCGACCTTATCAGACCGGTTGCCAACTGACCCTGCCAGTCGGGGACTAAATGCGAGCGCGTGAAGCGACTCGAACCCTGTATGTAAGTAGAAAAAAGTAAACAAAAATGTATGCACGGCAGCCTGGTGCCATGTGTGGCGGAACTCACCCAGGGGCTCGATGTAGCGGAAGATCTTGCCGACGATGCCGAGAGCGGCGCGATACTGTCGCAGGTGGTACTGAATGACGGCGTAGTTGTAGTAGAGGATGCAGTTGTCCACATCTTCCAGCGTTTCCAAGCGCTCCGGACGCAGCTTAGCCTGCGGCAGCGGCGCATGGCTAGTGAGGATGAGGCGACCTTGATGTGATGTGTACCGTCCGCCTGACGACACGCCACCTCCGGAGGCAGCGGGCTAGGGTGCAACTCAGTCTGGTCCCGGTGTACGGTGTACGATCACATGGGTAGTCTGAAATATGGTGCAGGGCACAAACTAGCTGGCATGTTTCGTGAAGGGTACATTGCTGCATATGACATTGTTTTACCTGGTGGGATAAAAGTCGTGCTGTTTATCATGGCACAGGGAAATTATGACCACTGGCATGCAATGGGTAGAAGTATGACTTAGTAAGATGTGAATATAACTTTCTGATGCAGAACATTTAAATAGAGTTTTGAATGACAATCACACAGAAGAATGGTGAAATCACAGCAATGCATAGTTCCCACTAACCTTTTCAAAAACAGCCTTCAGTGCTTTTTGAAAAGCATCGGTCTTCTTTAGGCCACTCTTGAAGAACTCCGCCACTGCCTTGTTGTGAGCAAGCTTTAGATCACCATTCTTATCTGCAGAGAGCTTATCAAGGATTTGAAGGCAGTTTTGGTAGTTTGCCTTGTTGAATTCCGATTTAGCCTTGACAGCCAGCTCTTTGTCAGAGTTGCCTGCATTTTTGTCACTCTTTGAAGCCATGCTATGCTGGGAAAAATGATTGAGATGATTATTAGATCATTGATTAAACAATAAATGTATGGGGAGCATGGGTGTTACATCGTGTTTAAAACTGGATGATGGGGACAAATTTCCACAAGGCAAGGGCACATTTTACATCAGATTGTAGTGCCTAATTTGGTGCACTGAATGGATCTTGCTGCCCATGGATCTTGGCTGGAAAGAATGCTATCAAAATGCCAGGGGCCATCAATTTCTTTTGCAAAGCTTCACACCTGTCAGGATTACTTCCCCATGTGAGTCAGTACATGTTAAGTTCACATACACTGATAATGCAAGAACACAGAATTACAGATAACACATGGAAATGTCAAGCTGATGCACAAATCCTGATTGGATCTGAGCAAGGTACATTGATCAAACCAGTTGGGTATCATACCAACCATCTTGTTTGTACCAAATGCACTATATTTGTGCTTACAAAGTGATATGAGTTGGAGACATTTTCAACGTGCAATTCACCCTGTGAAATAGGACTCTAACAACTGGGTTGTAAATCAAACCAAATGTGTGATAAACCATGTGCTCAATGACATAATACAATAATGGATGGATGATTAAAAAATAATTTATCTTCAATGAAAATATGAGAGAATGTGAAATAATTCAAGCTGTTTCTAAAACGAAACTGAGCAAAGAAGTTCCAAAAGTGGAGGGGACAAAGTAGGTATTTTCTATGCTAGGGAGAACATACCCTTCCCTACCAGAACCAGCTAACATTTTACCCATGTTTGTGAGCATGGGCAGCAATGGGGATATTTATCCGACATATTTCAAGCTTTCCATTACACCTGTTGAAGATGCATGGACAGAATGGAACAACTCCCAACATCCTCAAAACATATCTTGCAAATCTCATGATTTTATTGTAGGACATCCAAAACTCAAAAGCCAAGCCTGACCTACTTCAAACCATGAATGCAACTTAGAGTGTAGCTATGTAAAATGAGGGTAGGCAAAATATACTATTTCAGCATAACCAGCAAGTATAATATAATAGCTTACAGGTAAACTGCCTAGTTGAGGGCTATCCAGGCCATAACAGTTTGTTCAAATGAAATATTTTGGGTGTAGTGACACATAAAGAGGAAAATATTTACATGCCATGTCAGTAATTTCACTTGTATTTGAATCTTTCACTGGCCAATACCCATGGTATCTAGAGATCTATGCTGCATCAAATACAGCCAACATGAGCTTCCTTCAATTCCAGTCTTTCATCATACTGGCGGAGACCACACATGCCTGAAATGATGCCATTTAGTCACCTTCCAAATGGATATATGTAATTGGATGGTTAATTTATATCTCTAGTAACAAGATGCAAAGTTCCATGTTCACATCTGATGTCCAACTGAAAATGAGACATATTTGCATTTTAGGTCATGAATCAGATTCTGAGAGAAAGTTACCATATCATGTTTATTGACATAATTGAGACAATGTTGCCACTCATTTCTGAATTATTGTGCTTAAGGTCTTCAAAAGAAAAGTTCTACACACACTTTGCCTCCATAAAGCAAACAGATTGGCTATGTTTTCCTTTTAAGTTGGCTTTTTATTGGAAACTTCTCACAACAAAATAATCAGTTTTCCTTGAAAAGCAGGTCAGGCTGGGTTAGGTTATGCTGGAGGGAGGATTAGGTTGAAGAACAAACTGGATGAAATTCTTCCAATTTTTTACATAAAAATTATTGTCCAAAAGAAGATTAGGCTAGATTAGGTTAGGATATGTTATATTTTTATTCTTTTCAACCTTATTTTTATCCCATGTTATCTCACTCCAATACCTTTTTCATGGTGTGTCACTTGCCAACTGAAAAGTAAGCATATGCCAAGTAAATAAGTGGTAACATCATCTAAATCATTTTCATAAACAATGAATGAGAAAAAAGAATTCATAAAACACCTCAAAGCACAAATTTACCCTCATTTCTGCTGCAAGGGCTTCCTCTTCAGCTGGTGAGCTATAACATAGTGTATCATAAAATTCATCAAGTTCATAAAGTGTTTAGGCTTAATAAGAGTCACAGGGGCCATCTGGGTTAAGCCTCTCTAGAAAAGATACTAGAAAAGAATATGTTCATATGCCAATCAATCCATTATCTCAAGATCCAAGGAAATAACATATCCCAGCCTTTCTAGCACCATTCACCTGATATTGCATAACACACTCCTCAACAATTCGAAACTCTTCCAATCATGCCCCATTATGCTACCATAGCCAATCTCATCAGTATCACATACCCAAAGGTTGGTGCTGAATCTAATCCATACTAGTACACCCTATACTAGTAGCACAATATACCCTAATAGCTGGCATAATATTCAATTATCAGAATGATCAAAAACATAAAGTTCCAAGTTCAAACAATAACATAGAGACCAACATCCCCCACACTCATCAATGTCTTTCTACCTTACCTATCCAGCCCTATTCACTTTATCTCATGTAACAAATGTGACTTGAGTGGCCTACCAATGATTTTCAGACCACACCCATGACCATCAAAAGGGCCTGTATAGTGCACACCCACTTTGCATAGATAGATAACATGATGTATCATACAATTGGTGAGCTATAAAAAAAAAATTAAAGGTAGCTGAGTGAAATAATGTACAGTCAATGCTTTTTAGACCAAACGATATATATAAACCTACTTTTGAGAAACTAAAATTCAAAGATTGCAAAGATCCATGAGGTACATTTGTTCTTTAGGGTAATTCCTGAATTCTCCGAATTTCATGTTTACAGTGAAATGTTTATTACCATGGTGAACATCATGTTAACACTCATTTTCTCTATAAATGCTTACTTTTAAAAAGCAGGCAGGCAAATCAACAACAACAAAAATGGGCTTTGAGTTGGGTAACATAGCATAAATATACTGTTCAGAAAGAGAAAAGAAAGTAAAATATTCAAATCAACCTAGTCTAGCCTGATGACCAATAGAAGAAAAAAGCCAATTTAAAAATGGAAAAAGTTCATGCAATTACTTCTCAATTGTATTTTCTACTTAAAAACCTAACCTAACAAAACCCAACATAGCCTAACCTGATTTTGAAGAAAAAAAATCATACCATTTGGGAAAAATTACTTTAAAAATGATGCATCCAAATAAAAACTTAGCATAACACTTTTGCTTGCTTGATAGAGTTAAAACATGTTTAAAACTTGTCCTATGAATACCTGAAAGTGCAATAATTCCAATTTATAAATACCAAATGTAATGCAACTTTTCTTTCCTTTACAATGACATGGGTATAATGTATCCTAGCACCCTCAAGCTGACCAAGTCAAACAAAAAACAAATGCTCAAAAACTATATATATTTTGTAAAAGTAGGTAGGTACCTACCTAGGTACCTAGGTAGGCAGCTACCTATCTTTGGAAAGCACTTCTTAGATCTGCAGAACCAAATTCCAAGCTTTACAAAATACAGAAAACAAAACCAGCTTATCCATAGTCAGCCTAGCATGCCATGTCATCATTCATGGAGAATGACATGGGGCAGGAGTGGCCTATGCCACACGAATGTTGATGCTGCTGATATTAAACATGAGGCCTACGGGCATTGACTGAAAAGAATGGCAACAAAAATGCCATTTTTCCACTAACATTGACCGCAACCATGCTCCGCCCATGGATGCCATGCAACATGAAAAAGCCTTAAAAGAAATACAATCACGAGTTCAGCTGTATTCACGAACCCTTCTTTGCCTAATATTACCCAAATCACCCCCACCTCCTCTCTCCCAGTACTAATACTAAACCAACATTTTGGAAGCTGTTTCAGGGTAGCTGCTCACTCTACTGAGATCAAGGAACCCTGGATTTGAAGACTTGTGATTGGCCACAATTCCCAGTAGATTATAATACGAATGATGTTGAACGAGCCGTTAGCTGTAACATCACTGTGACATTTATGCCGCATTTCTTTCAAAAGTGATATTAAAAAAGGTGTGTATGAAGTAGTATGGGCTGTTGTGGGCAAGATACCTTTACTGTTGTGGGTGGGTAAGTGGGGTCCTGCTCAAGATACCTTGGGTAGGTGGGTACCTGGGTAGGTAGGCGATCTCAGATTGAATGTTTGGTAGTAATTACATAGGCAAGCCCCTAGACCAATTTTTGGTTTAAAAATCAGATTTTCCTGGTGTTTTAAGATGTGATTTGAATGAGCTTGATAGGGGACGAGTGGTCTGGGGGTAAGATGCTCGTCTCACAATCGAAAGATTGTGGGTTCGAGTCTCACCTGTCGCTACTCTTCGCCCACGACCAATCGGCGTGAGAGATTGGCGACGCTATATGATTCAACGGTCGACGTGTCGTAAAACCGATAACCAACTGAATGAGCTTGATATTAATTTCTTTTGGAAATTAAAACTTCAGCATGTTCGAAAATTGAATACATTTGCAAATATGTCAGCCATTGGGTTGAAATACTTCTGTCTTAATAGGGAATCATTCCACCAAGAAAAGAACATCAAAATCATGCAAATAACATTCTAAACAAACACCAGGCGCACCAGAGGTACGGGGCTCGACTCCCTGTGATGCTGCCTATCCTTCCAGGATGAGAGACAGGCGATGCCATATGGCCTGAGCTGCTGAGTGTGTTGCAAAGCTACAGTCCAGTCCATAAAAACACCAGAACATACTTTTGGCACTGCAGTTATGATGTTGTTATGATATCAATGAAGTTTAGGAAGCAACAAGAAAGGGTTATTGGGTTGGGCAGTATTTAGTGAAGAATAATGCAATTACAAGAAAGTTTAATATGTAGAAGAGATGTAATGCCAAGTTGCAGTGAAGCTCTTTTCTGGTGTTTTCTCATGCAGTTTAATTTAATTTCTTCTTTTTTTTGGGGGAGGGGGAACTCAAGATGTGTTGTGATGTAAGCCATTCAAGTTGAAGTACTTATATCTCAATAAGCAATCATTCCACCAAGATACATCCTCAGAATCATTCAAATGACATGAAAAAAACACCAAATAAAATATGTTTGACAATACTGCACATACTGTTCTCTATCTCAACAAAATATTGGAGGAAAAGCTTACAGAAAAAGAGGTTGACATGTGGTAATATAAAATGCAGAATGATGTGAAATTACTACCATAAAAGCATAACATAATCAATCCTAACCTGACCTAACCTGACCTAGCCTACTGATGATGGATTGCCTGAAGCCTACTGATGTTGGATTGCCTGAAGCCTGCTGATGTTGGATTGTCCATCATTATGTCACCAAATGAATCAGCATCATCTGCTGTGTCTATGCTAAGTGGAGTGTTTTTAAATGGTGACTATCTCACTTATATGTCATTTCCCAAAGAAATTATACATGAAGAAGTTGCTAGTTAAGCTTCAACAGTTCCAGTCTCCACCTTTTTTAATTTGCTCTCAGGGACTACCTACTATATGAATACCCCAAAAAGCCTAGCCAAACACAGAATAACATAGCATATCCTACTGATGTTAGATCACCTAAATCCTACTGATGCTGGATTGCCTAATACCCACTGACATTGGATCACTGAATATGATAACATCACTAAAGGAGTCTGCATAATCTGCAGTGTCAATGCTAAGTACCATGATTTTAAGTAGTAAATATCTAGCTTATATGTGATTTCCCAAAGAAATGGTTGAGGAAGAAGTTCCTACATAGGCTTCAGCAAGTCCAGTCCATACATTGTTTATTTTCTGATTTGTGCTCAGGGGCTTCTATATAAATACCTATTTTTGTTAGGATTTGTGCAGTAGTGTGATGTGCTGAGTACGTATTAAATAGTCAATGACTGGGCAATAGGTATGTGCAAGACATATTTGATTGCATGGTTAGATAGTTCATAAAATCAACAAGATTTAACTTTGGGTATTATAGTTGACTCAAATGGGGCCAAATCATAGCCTTTTAAACTTCTACCCTCTCTCCAGTAATGCTAAGGCAATATGACATTTGGGAGGGAGCAGTAGGAGGGGATGGGACGGTGTGTGTGGTGTCACAGCTCCCTCTGTGGACAGGTTGATGTTAGAGGAAGCCCTGATTTAGTTATTAAGTATGGTCAGTAATATTTTGTAGAGGAGTAGCAAAGTTCCATGGAAAAATTTATCATTGTTTTCTTGTATTTGTCACTGAAGATCAGTGGGTATCTAAAAAGGCACCAGCTTAAATGTTTCATACTGGTAGGACTTGCATGGCCTCATCTAAGGCTATCTGTTCAATAACTCAATTTTCAAGGGATTGAAGGCTAATTTAACCTGTTTTGATTCTTTTTAATTGAATGACTGATTTGATGGTTTCAACTGATCAGTGGAACAAGCTGTATACCTTAAGTATATTTTCAAGAAGAAAACATGTTCATTCTGTGAAATCCATGATGGCTGAGAGCATTTTAGAAAGCTTGTATTTAAAGGAACTTTCTTAGTCACTTATCTTGGATAAAGAAATACAATTACTATGTACATCTGTGTGCAGCTTTCAGGATACACATTTTTCCCATGTCCGCAAGAATGCTGATGATGTTCTGCGTGACTCTTGTAGAGCTGATCATCTGATCCACAGGTGACACCAAGGATCATCTTGTATCAGTATGATGGGTGCAGCTGACTACAACTCTTCTTGAAATTGCTTGGGTGAATACAAGACAATAAGTGATGGCCAGCATAGATGAACTCCTTTTTCATCTCAGTGACAAGATTCATGTTATTCAGGTATGCCACTGTGTTGAACTATTTACAATAGGCAGGCTAGCATATGCAAAACAATTACCTAACTTTCTAAGGTCGTATTGTAGCTTCAATTCCACATGTCATCCTGCAGTTCATGTGGAGCCTCAACTGAGCTTATTCTTGTTGGGATGCCAATAGGCTTGGAACAGATTTGCAGAAGTGGATGGACTTTCTCAATTATCATTCAGGCTGTAATTTTGAAGGTGATACTGGCCCACACATGATGTGACGTGACTTGTAGTATTATCTCATCATACACGCTCAGCATAGGCAAGTTTGACGCCCGGCGCATGCGAAGCCACACACCATCGAACCTACGTTCGAACTGCTGACGGACGACAGCAGCTGATCACAGACTCTCTTGGCATTCTTTTCGAAATGACCAAGTTCGGTCGAGAGCACCGGCAGCCCCTGTCCGGTTAGCAGCACTCACAGCAGCTGGGAAGATTGTACACTTGTGCTGGATTTCCAGCCACGTTTGTGTATCAAGTAGTTACTTGATACACTGGCCGGCCGACACCGCGGCTGAACCTGGAGCGCAAACGATATACACATATACTTGTAATACCTGCATATAAATGTGCACATACCTGTTTTATCTCTTCCGGATGCAGACGACTACACAATTACCTCTTTGCCTATGCAGTGAAAGTAGCCTAGGGGACGAGTGGTCTAGGGGTAAGCTGCTCCTCTCACAATCGAAAGGTTGTGGGTTCGAGTCTCACCTGTCGCTACTCTTCGCCCGCGACCAATCGGCGTGAGAGATTGGCGACGCTACATGACTCAACGGTCGACGTGTCGTAAAAACCAATAACCAACCAGTGAAAGTAGCCAAATCTGTTTGATGCCGGACGCAGAAACCAGCCAAAGGCAATGAAGCCTGAGCTTGAACAGTGGCCTCATGACAGCATAAGTCAAGGCAGGAGGAAGTGGTGCTCTGCTGATTGCAAATTGGCGACTGCTCTTACCCACGCCACCCACTGTGCAGAGACGATCCATAGCTTACCTGGACGTTTGAGTCTCTGACGGCACGCCAGGTTCTGTGCTCATTAATGAGTTGGGAAGGAGAGTGCGGTCGATATTATGCCAATGACCGTTCGCTAAGATATCGAGACTCGGCAATGTGTATCTAATCGTCCATAATATTATGACAAGTATGAATGATGGATCTCTGTTAAGCTTTTTGTTCAATTTATTTCAGGGAAAGGATTCCAAGCCATTTATACACCTGCACGGAATTAAGACGTGAGCGCATGGTTTCTGAACATGCCATCATACCTAAGCAGGACCACTTTTAAGATTTGAAAGCAGCATGCTTGGGCATGCTGCAGCAATTAGGTCGCTGATGAGCCCCAATGGCGCGCCAGCCAGCAACAGTTGACCCTTTGAATTCACCACAGTATTATGTGACATTATATGCATCCATGACAACTTGTAACCGTCAAACCTTCGTCAGACAGAGATTCGACTCTTCACCAGGACTTACAAACTCTGGACGTTACTCGATGCTCTTGTGACATGCACCACGTCATCGCACCCCTCCTCACTACTGGCTGGTGCACCTGCCGTTTTGTGACACTGACACCACGTGACCTCCGGCTCGACCTGACCCCACCGCTGGCAGGTGCACGTGTCGTTTTGTTATTCTGATGCTACGTGACTCCCTATTCGCTTGTTGCTTATTGGGTGGTTCACAACTCACTTTATGCGTATTTACGGCTAATGGCGCCGCCCACACTGTTTCGCCGGTGGGCCGCGGGATTGGGAAATGTCCCGAGCGCTGCACGTGTTGAACCCGGGACCTTTGGTACCCAGAGGTCAACATCTTAACCACTCGGCCATCTCCCCCCTGACCCCCTATCTGACTTGACCCCACCGACGGTAAGTACACTTGTCGTCTTGCTACCGTGATGCCACTTGACCGCTGACCCGACCTGACCTCGCGGTTGAAGGTGCACCTGTCGTCGGCGTCGGCAGCCACGCGCCGGTCGCTGCAGACCGGTTGGACTCAGCTGACGTCGGCCGGGGCCCAGCTGAGCGGCGGACCGGCCTGGGAGGTCACCAAGGAGCGCTGGCAGCTCATAGTCGCTGCCGCCGCACACAGATGGCTCCACCTGCGCCAGGCGGCCGCCCATATCAAACCCAGCGAGCTGGTCGAGAAGATCAAGTTGATCGTACTGACCGATGGTGTGTGTGTTCGTGGGTGCGGGTATGACGATGAGTGTTTTTTTTTGTGAGAGTTACGTGGCCAGTCTGTTGGTGAGTGTCGTGCAAGTGTAGCCAAACACAATTATAGTTAGGCATGAGATGTATGTGAATATAAACAATTTTATACCCATGATGGAAAAATAGCTGCCAATTGCATGAAATTTAGCAATTTTGTTGTTTTCATAAATGCTCGACAAATTCAACATTCCAATGTCTTCCCTCAAATGACACTTGTTTACTATGCAAGGCAATGTACTCTTTTGAAGTCAAAGTTATGGCAATAAACATGAGTTTATGTCAAGCTGGGATCAACTTATTGCAGAATGTACTGAAGCGGCAATGCATGAAAATAATTTGACTATTTTACTGCTTCTAAGCATTACCACATTTTATGCCTAACTTTGAACCAAACAATCTTTCGAGAATGAATGCCATTATTTAAAAGCTCGTACGCATTTCGAGGGCATACAATATCGGTAGGATACTGGGTGATGTGGTTATATTTTATTGGTGATATAGACATGTTTTGCCTGTCCCCGACAGTGAGCACCATCCACCTGTGCTTGTTGGGAGCTGGGTTCGGCGCCGGACTTCTGGTCGGCTACTGTGTGGGCCGAGGACTTCGGGTGTCTCCTGTGGTCCGGCCAACCCTGATGAGGGCTGTCGTCTGCACCAGCTACCTCGGCATGGACGTGAGTCTGGAGACCCGCCGTGACTACCTGAACCTGCTGTGGTTACCTCGGACCGGACGTGAGACTGGGGACCTGCTGCGGCTACCTGAACCTGCTGTGGTTACCTCGGACCGGACGTGAGACTGGGGACCTGCTGCGGCTACCTGAACCTGCTGTGGTTACCTCGGACCGGACGTGAGACTGGGGACCTGCTGCGGCTACCTGAACCTGCTGTGGTTACCTCGGACCGGACGTGAGACTGGGGACCTGCTGCGGCTACCTGAACCTGCTGTGGTTACCTCGGACCGGACGTGAGACTGGGGACCTGCTGCGGCTACCTGAACCTGCTGTGGTTACCTCGGACCGGACGTGAGACTGGGGACCTGCTGCGGCTACCTGAACCTGCTGTGGTTACCTCGGACCGGACGTGAGACTGGGGACCTGCTGCGGCTACCTGAACCTGCTGTGGTTACCTCGGACCGGACGTGAGACTGGGGACCTGCTGCGGCTACCTGAACTTGCTGTGGTTACCTCGGACCGGACGTGAGACTGGGGACCTGCTGCGGCTACCTGAACCTGCTGTGGTTACCTCGGACCGGACGTGAGACTGGGGACCTGCTGCGGCTACCTGAACCTGCTGTGGTTACCTCGGACCGGACGTGAGACTGGGGACCTGCTGCGGCTACTTGAACTTGCTGTGGTTACCTCGGACCGAACGCCAATCTAGGGACCCGCCGTGGCTACCTCAACCTGATGTGGTTTCCTCTGACTAGACGTCAGTGTAGGGATATGCCATGGACATGTCGGCCTGGACTTGAGCCTTGGGACCTGCTATGGCTGCCTGGGCCTGGGTATGAGTTTAGGTACATGCTATGGCTATCTCGGCCTGGATGTGAGTCCAGGGGCCTGCAATGGCTACCTCGGCCTGGGTATGAGTTTAGGTACATGCTATGGCTATCTCGGCCTGGATGTGAGTCCAGGGGCCTGCTATGGCTACCTCGGCCTGGGTATGAGTTTAGGTACATGCTATGGCTATCTCGGCCTGGATGCAGCAGTGCAGCGTAAGGGAGAGACACCGTCATGTTGCTCAGATCTGGAGAAAGTTGAATGTTCATGCGATTGTTTAATAAAATCTGGCTAAAAAAGTGCTGACTTACGTTGGGACTCTTCCCCTGAACAGAACAAGATGCTCTGGGTGCGCTCCTGCCTGGACGTGAGTCTACGGGCTGCTGTGACTCCCTCGGACCGAATGTTAAGGAAGTGTGGTATAAATATGTCAGAATGCATTCGAATGTAATGACTTCCATCATTCAAAGCCGTTTTGCGACAGAAAAGGGTAACGCGATCGTGTATTGCATAATTATAATACATTTGTGATCCTCCGTGTGACTTAGAATCTATTTATTTTGTTCAGAAAACAGGAGAAAGAAGGGAAAATCTGGAAGATCGCTCGATGCTAGTTGCTGGTACGGTGATAATCATTGACATCATGGCTTCCCTCAATTTAGTATCTAAGTGACAGCCTGTGGCGCTGCAATTGCACAAACGCCATTCGGGTATATTATGGAGACAGCTGTGCCAAGAGGTGGGATAATTATTTGGTCCATTGAATCTTATATAGCATCATTGCAGTGTCCGTTTCAATGGAAGGGCAGTGGTGGGTAAAAGAACATGCCGCTGAAAACCATTACCAATTCCATGAAAATGTGAACGATATGTTTTCTTCGTGACTGGAAATCGGTACCACATGGTTCGCTTAGCCTTTGTTTTCGCCCTGATGATCTTGAGAATATGTTTTCCCATCTAGATACAGTGAAACGAAACCCTGAG
Source organism: Ashinkailepas kermadecensis (assembly GCA_034440615.1). Taxonomy (NCBI): domain Eukaryota; kingdom Metazoa; phylum Arthropoda; class Thecostraca; family Neolepadidae; genus Ashinkailepas; species Ashinkailepas kermadecensis. The sequence continues at coordinate 28,753 of JAOTOM010001127.1, forward strand.
TTCTCATTCAACGTCATTTTAATACTCGATATTTCGATATTAATATTTCCCTGTTTCATTCTTATGTCAGACGATACTTCCTCTCGATATTTTTATCCTCGGATGTTTTATATTTCCACTTTGTCTACGTTCATATTTACGACTTGATATTCTATCACGTAACGTGTTTTTCTTTCCACTCTTCCAATGTCTATTATATGTAATGTACTGTTATTGCCTGCAATTTTTTCCTCCAAATTTTTGCGTTTGGATATTATTTCCTATAATTAACACTGGCAGAGAACCAGCCTCACCAGTGCGTGAGCTGTGTGCAACCTGTGACGTCGCCAGTCACCAGGGGGGTGGAGTTGATAGGTCCAGTCTTGCTGGTGTGTGACCTGTGTGGCCTGTGGCGTCACCAGGGGGTGGAGTTGATAGGTCCAGTCTTGCTGGTGTGTGACCTGGGTGGCCTGCGACATCACCAGGGTGGTGGAGTTGACAGGACCAGCCTCGCTGGTGTGTGACCTGTGTGGCCTGTGGCGTCACCAGGGGGTGGAGCTGACGGAGAGCCATCCTCGGCCGGCGATCGCCTCCCCCACCGAAGTGCTGGTCCGAGTCAAGGCGGCCACGGTCGACTGCGTCGACCTGCGTATCGCCTCCGGCTACGGTCGCGCCATCCGCCGGCAAATCAACAAGTACAACCCGGTGAGAACCAGCTGGTGCTGGCCGCTGTGACATCGCCGGTGGTCACGTAGCAGCCGGTGACGTCATCCGCTCCGTTTCAGAGAAGGACCGGGGTGGTGTGGGTGACCGTGAAAGCATTGCCACTGGTGACGTCAGTGACCGTGACGTCATGTGGTCAATCTGTGTAGGAAGAGGACTGCAGTGGTGCGGGTGACGTCGGAACGTCTCCACACCCGGTGTGACTGCACGTACGTGTGCGGTCCAGGACATCGATGAAGACCTCCAACCCCAAACGAGCTGCGTGCTTTCAGCCGATGTTGTATCCTTTCCCGGACCATTACACGTATGCTTTCAGCCGGTGCTTTATCATGTCCCGGAGCATTGCGCGAAGATGGAGTGTCCGCTTCCTTTAGAGGACCTTTTAGTAGTGTTTTGTTGCCTATCCCATGACCATTTTATTCGTGCTATTGCTCCTGTGCTTCCCGTGTGCTCAGTAACCACACTAACAACAGGACTGATTTGCCTTTCGACATGTCTTGTGACACCATGGGCTTCGTAATGTGCTCGCACTGTAGCTTCCCATGTCCCTGGTCGGCCAAGCTATTCTGTGAAGTTACGGTTCGTGCAGTTGAGATCTGTTGGCCGTCGTATGCTGGGGACCGGCTGCGCTATGTCGCACACTACCAGCTGCTGACGGTCGTGACGCCGGCAGCACGTGACGTCGGAGCTGCCGGTGGTGCTGGGTCGCGACCTGGCCGGAGTGGTGGACCAGGTCGGACCGGAGGTGACACTCTGGGAGGTGGGCGACCCGGTCTGGGCGGCCGTGCCCTTCTGGAGGCCCGGCGCACTGGCCGAGTTCGTGGTGCTCGACCAGAAGGAGGTACGCTGCCGCTGACGACTTGGCAGCTCACTCAATTGGCTGCTGTTTTGACGTGGAATTCCATACTTGTTGCTCGGGTGATGGCATTTATTTAGTCCGGTCATTTAACGCACACACGACGCCGTCGTAGTACATTAGATGATTACCTATTGCCCACCATCCACTGCCATTTAACAGAGGTATTTTTGCTATCCACATGTGGACTTGTTTTGCGCGATGTGGAATCGTTATGGACCCTGCTTCTTTTTAAACACTCAGTGTTGTTCGGCCCAAGTCAGTGGAGGTATCGGGTTTCTGTGGAGCTGTGTTCGCTGTATAGCTGTGTAGTGGAGCTTCCGAGCCTCCTGGTCGGATGGTCTGAAAATTATGCAATGCAAAACGGACTTGGAACTGAATCAGCAACAAACGTGAAACCAGACATGAAATGTAAACGGCAAAACAGGCACATAAAGTGGCGTTAACTGCATTAGCTTCAGCGCAGCTTGCGAAGTTATCGGGGTCGTACCACAACAGTCTTCACTCTTGCTTATGATCTGGTTTCAGCCGAAGGTAAGCGGAGGCACCCAAAAAAACCTCAACAACTCACAGCCGAGGGTTTCTTCAGGTGCATGGCGAGTTGTGCATGCCGTGATTGCGACCTACCAATATAAATCACGCTCATCCTGTTACGAGACGCCCCTCTGTTGATGTTTAGCCTGCCCGTGCTCACCCGATGTCAAGTTTATCATTGTATTAATGCTGCTCTCTGTTCGCTGTATGGCTCACAGCCGTGATGCTTACAGACGGGATTGAAAGCACGGCTTTGTCCTGGATGCTTGTCATCGAGAACATTATCCTTTCCGGGGATAATGATTATCCTATCCACTCCTTTTCGCCAAAGATGTACTGAGTTGTTTGAAAATGTCTGCGAGCTCATTACTGTTTGATAAACATGCCTGAAACTGATTGGATGGTACAAAAAGTGAGTTATTGATGACAGAAGCAAAGAACAAATCATCTTCGACCTGCAATGTTTGACCTGCAATGACTTCCATAATTTTCCTCTCCTAAGCCAGGATTTCGAAGCATAAATGCAGCATTGCCCGCAGACGTGTATCTTCAATGCCTGGTCGCTGTCCCAGAGTGTCCCAGTTTCCGGTCCAGCCTCTGTGTCCGTTTCCAGTTTCCAGCACTGGTATGGCGGGGTGTCGTTGCAGCTGTGCCGTAAGCCGGACTCGGTGACGTTCGAGCGGGCAGCGGCGCTGCCCTACTCGGGCACGGTGGCGTGGCACGCTCTGGTGACCCAGGCCGACCTCAGCCACGACACCGCCTACGGAAAACGGTCAGCTGGCCCACGGTGATGTGCGCCGCGTGATGTGTGTGCAGCCTCGCTGCCCGCTGCACTGTGTGATGTGTGTGCAGCCTCGCTGCCCGCTGCACTGTGTGATGTGTGTGCAGCCTCGCTGCCCACTGCACTGTGTGATGTGTGTGCAGCCTCGCTGCCCGCTGCACTGTGTGATGTGTGTGTAGCCTCGCTGCCCACTGCACTGTGTGATGTGTGTGTAGCCTCGCTGCCCGCTGCACTGTGTGATGTGTGTAGCCTCGCTGCCCGCTGCACTGTGTGATGTGTGTAGCCTCGCTGCCCACTGCACTGTGATGTGTGTAGCCTCGCTGCCCACTGCACTGTGTGATGTGTGTAGCCTCGCTGCCCGCTGCACTGTGTGATGTGTAGCCTCGCTGCCCGCTGCACTGTGTGATGTGTGTTAGCCTCGCTGCCCACTGCACTGTGTGATGTGTGTAGCCTCGCTGCCCGCTGCACTGTGTGATGTGTGTGTAGCCTCGCTGCCCGCTGCACTGTTGTAGGCTCGCTGCCCGCTGCACCGTGTGATGTGTGTGTGTAGCCTCACTGCCCACTGCACTGTGTGATGTGTGTGCAGCCTCGCTGCCCGCTGCACTGTGTGATGTGTGTGTGTAGCCTCACTGCCCACTGCACTGTGTGATGTGTGTGCAGCCTCCCTCCCCGCTGCACTGTGTGTATCCTCACTGCCCACTGCACTGTGTGATGTGTGTGCAGCCTCGCTGCCCGCTGCACTGTGTGATGTGTGTGCAGCCTCACTGCCCACTGCACTGTGTGATGTGTGTGCAGCCTCGTTGCCCACTGCACTGTGTGATGTGTGTGTAGCTTCGCTGCCCGCTGCACTGTGTGGTGTGTGTGTAGCCTCGCTGCCCACTGCACTGTGTGATGTGTGTGTAGCCTCACTGCCCGCTGCACTGTGTGATGTGTGTGTAGCCTCACTGCCCGCTGCACTGTGTGATGTGTGTAGCCTCACTGCCCGCTGCACTGTGTGATGTGTGTGCAGCCTCGCTGCCCACTGCACTGTGTGATGTGTGTGTAGCCTCACTGCCCGCTGCACTGTGTGATGTGTGTGCAGCCTCGCTGCCCACTGCACTGAGTGATGTGTGTGTAGCCTCGCTGCCCACTGCACTGTGGGATTGTGTGTAGCCTCACTGTCCGCTGCACTGTGTGGTGTGTGTAGCCTCGCTGCCCGCTGCACTGTGTGGTGTGTGTAGCCTCACTGCCCGCTGCACTGTGTGGTGTGTGTGCAGCCTCGCTGCCCGCTGCACTGTGTGATGTGTGTGTAGCCTCACTGCCCGCTGCACTGTGTGGTGTGTGTAGCCTCACTGCCCGCTGCACTGTGTGGTGTGTGTGCAGCCTCGCTGCCCGCTGCACTGTGTGTGTGTGTGCAGCATCGTTGCCCACTGCACTGTGTGATGTGTGTGCAGCCTCGCTGCCCGCTGCACTGTGTGTATCCTCACTGCCCACTGCACTGTGTGATGTGTGTGCAGCCTCGCTGCCCGCTGCACTGTGTGATGTGTGTGCAGCCTCACTGCCCACTGCACTGTGTGATGTGTGTGCAGACTCACTGCCCACTGCACTGTGTGATGTGTGTGTAGCCTCGCTGCCCGCTGCACTGTGTGATGTGTGTGCATCCTCGCTGCACTGTGTGATGTGTGTGTAGCTTCACTGCCCGCTGCACTGTGTGATGTGTGTGTAGCCTCGCTGCCCGCTGCACTGTGTGATGTGTGTGTAGCCTCACTGCCCGCTGCACTGTGTGATGTGTGTGTAGCCTCGCTTCCCGCTGCACTGTGTGATGTGTGTGCAGCCTCGCTGCCCGCTGCACTGTGTGATGTGTGTGTGTAGCCTCACTGCCCACTGCACTGTGTGATGTGTGTGCAGCCTCGCTGCCCGCTGCACTGTGTGTATCCTCACTGCCCACTGCACTGTGTGATGTGTGTGCAGCCTCGCTGCCCGCTGCACTGTGTGATGTGTGTGCAGCCTCACTGCCCACTGCACTGTGTGATGTGTGTGCAGCCTCACTGCCCACTGCACTGTGTGATGTGTGTGTGCCTGCTGCCCGCTGCACTGTGTTCAGCCTCGCTGCCCGCTGCACTGTGTGATGTGTGTGCAGCCTCGCTGCCCACTGCACTGTGTGATGTGTGTGTAGCCTCACTGCCCGCTGCACTGTGTGTGTGTGTAGCCTCGCTGCCCACTGCACTGTGTGATGTGTGTGCAGCCTCGCTGCCCGCTGCACTGTGTGATGTGTGTGCAGCCTCGCTGCCCACTGCACTGTGTGATGTGTGTGTAGCTTCGCTGCCCGCTGCACTGTGTGGTGTGTGTGTAGCCTCGCTGCCCACTGCACTGTGTGATGTGTGTGTAGCCTCACTGCCCGCTGCACTGTGTGATGTGTGTGTAGCCTCACTGCCCGCTGCACTGTGTGATGTGTGTGTAGCCTCACTGCCCGCTGCACTGTGTGATGTGTGTGCAGCCTCGCTGCCCACTGCACTGTGTGGTGTGTGTGTAGCCTCACTGCCCGCTGCACTGTGTGATGTGTGTGCAGCCTCGCTGCCCACTGCACTGTGTGATGTGTGTGTAGCCTCGCTGCCCACTGCACTGTGTGATGTGTGTGTAGCCTCGCTGCCCCTGCACTGTGTGATGTGTGTTCAGCCTCGCTGCCCGCTGTTGTGTGTTCACTGCCTCGCTGCACTGTGTGATGTGTGTGTAGCCTCGCTGCCCGCTGCACTGTGTGATGTGTGTGCAGCCTCGCTGCCCGCTGCACTGTGTGATGTGTGTGTAGCCTCGCTGCCCGCTGCACTGTGTGATGTGTGTGCAGCCTCGCTGCCCGCTGCACTGTGTGATGTGTGTAGCCTCGCTGCCCGCTGCACTGTGTGGTGTGTGTGCAGCCTCGTTGCCCACTGCACTGTGTGATGTGTGTGCAGCCTCGCTGCCCGCTGCACTGTGTGATGTGTGTGCAGCCTCGTTGCCCACTGCACTGTGTGATGTGTGTGTAGCCTCGCTGCCCGCTGCACTGTGTGGTGTGTGTGTAGCCTCGCTGCCCACTGCACTGTGTGATGTGTGTGTAGCCTCACTGCCCACTGCACTGTGTGATGTGTGTGTAGCCTCGCTGCCCACTGCACTGTGTGATGTGTGTAGCCTCGCTGCCCGCTGCACTGTGTGATGTGTGTGTCTCCTCCCTCCCCTCTTTTTTTTTTTTTGTGTCACTGCCCGCTGCACTGTGTGTGTGTGTGCAGCCTCGCTGCCCGCTGCACTGTGTGATGTGTGTGCAGCCTCGTTGCCCACTGCACTGTGTGATGTGTGTGTAGCCTCGCTGCCCGCTGCACTGTGTGGTGTGTGTGTAGCCTCGCTGCCCGCTGCACTGTGTGATGTGTGTGTAGCCTCACTGCCCGCTGCACTGTGTGATGTGTGTGTAGCCTCGCTGCCCGCTGCACTGTGTGATGTGTGTGCAGCCTCGCTGCCCGCTGCACTGTGTGGTGTGTGTGCAGCCTCGTTGCCCACTGCACTGTGTGATGTGTGTGTAGCCTCGCTGCCCGCTGCACTGTGTGGTGTGTGTGCAGCCTCATTGCCCACTGCACTGTGTGATGTGTATCGAAACCAATCGAAACCAATATGTTGTTTTGATGCTGCCGCCTTCGCCGCAAAAACGTATCCACTATATCTATTTCATGACGGACGTTTTGATATTCGATTTCGCTGTCAGCTAATGTTGTATTTGCCCATTTTTCGTAGCTTAGAAGCTTGTGAAGTATGCAATAAATGTCCTCGCCTGCAGTGCCTTGTGCGTAGGCCCGTTGCCTGTTGTCCTCTGCCATCTGCCCGACTCAGAGCGAAGCTGTGACTCTGCCGTCCGTCGCCAGGGTGCTGGTCCACGCAGCCGCCAGCAGTGTCGGCATCATCGCCATCCAGCTGGTCAAGTCGTGGGGTGGTCACGTGACCACCACCGTGTCGCAGCGACTCGTGCCGCTGGCGCGCATGCTGGGCGCCGATGACGTCATCGAGTGCGACACGGCAGACCTGGAGAAGGAGTTGTCGTTACGAGACAAGTGGGTGGTGCGGCAAAGGAGACGTTGCCAGCTGTTCCGAACCTGTGATGCTCTGTGGTGTCGTGAGTGTCCATAGTTGGGCAGGTTTTATTTTCGGATGTGTGCTTGAACAATCGGTACTACTTCACACGTCATCCCGAACGGGTAAAGTCATGCGGGCTTGGTCGTCACTTCGCTGATTGGTAATGAGATGACCGATACGTTTGCATGATAAACAGTTTCTTCGCATGGCTCCTTATCAATATTGTCTTAGCTTTGCTTTGATTGTGGCTTGCTTTCTTCATGATTTTTTTGTTTGTTAAAGGTTATCGCTGAGGTTTTTCTGTACAGTCCTAGCCAATATGTTCGACATGATATGGAGAACAGTCAACAAACAAATGTTGTATGTGTTTTAAACAACCGGGGCATGATGAGGTGCTAACACACCGCGTAAGTCCGTTGTGTTGTTTAACACGACCACGAGGTTTCAGTGGTGTTGAGCACAGTCGACAGGTGCGACATCCTGTTAACATGACCAGAAGTTTTGACGACGTATCTGACACGGTCAACTGATTTGACGTTCTGCTTAGCACTTGCCGCGTGCTTAGCCTTGTGTTAAGCAAGGTCAACATATCCTACTCGGTGTTTAACACGGTCGGCAAGCTTGATGTGGTGTTTAACACGACCGGCAGGTTTGACGCTCTGTTTAAGACGGTCGGCGTGTTTGACGCTCTGTTTAACACGACCGGCATGTTTGACGCTCTGTTTAACACCGCCGGCAGGTTTGACGCTCTGTTTAGCACTGCCGGCAGGTTTGACGCTCTGTTTAACACCGCCGGCAGGTTTGACGCTCTGTTTAGCACGGTCGGCAGGTTTGACGCTCTGTTTAACACCGCCGGCAGGTTTGACGCTCTGTTTAGCACGGTCGGCAGGTTTGACGCTCTGTTTAACACGCGCCCTGGAGGGCCTCTGAAAATTACGCGCACTGAAGGGGGGCGGATTCCGCCCCCCCCCCCCAAGATCTCGGCTCCTAGTAAAGCTAGAGGAACGAAATTCGCAGGGTGGATAGGTACGGTAGTGAACTCTATTGTGTGCAAATTTCATGACCTTAGGTCAATATCTTCAAGGTCAAATGAGGTCAAATTTGCAAAATGTTCTGGTATTGCGTGGCTTGACTTGTCATCGTTATGGATCGCTGTGATTGTGTTTAAATGCTCCAAAATGTGCATCAGTGATGTTTTGGACATTACTAATGATGCAATGCAGATGCTACACCCAACATTTGACCTCAGGTCACCTATATAACACCACTTTATCAGGTCAGTTACCTGTTCCAGTTACCGGAACCGGGCCGCCCGCCCGACTGCTCCGTCGGGCAGCTCGGAGCAATCGGCTTCGTGAAGAAAGGAGTGAAGTACATGAATAAAGTATGGAAACGCAATGACAAACAGTAGTGTATTTATGACAACATTCCAGTTGATCAAGTTTGGTTCCATTAACATGTCATAAACTTGACCTGACTTGACCTCGGTGATCTAACATGACCCTGAAACTATATACCATATCAATATACATCAAACAAGTCGCTAGTGTTGCCAAGAACACTTCCCTTTTGCGAATGTACGGGAAGCGCATCAGCGCCGATTTTTGTGGTCGCGCTAGAATTTTTTTTCCTTTAACGACCCCTAACTTGAAAATGTTTCGGCCGATTTCCATTTTTCTTGCTTTAAACGACGCGCCGGTCATTTCTAAGCAGGTACGCAGAAAATCGCGTATATCCACCGGTAAAATCTGCAGTTATTTACGAAAAACCGGAGGGGTGGGCGGATTTCGCCCCCCCCCCTCCAGTGCGCGTGTTAACACTGCCGGCAGGTTTGACGCTCCGTTTAGCACGGTCGGCAGGTTTGACGCTCTGTTTAACACTGCCGGCAGGTTTGACGCTCTGTTTAACACTGCTGGCGGGCATGTTTGACGCTCTGTTTAACACTGCCGGCAGGTTTGACGCTCTGTTTAGCACGGTGGGCAGGTTTGACGCTCTGTTTAACACTGCCGGCAGGGTTGACACTCTGTTTAACACTGCCGGCAGGGTTGACACTGTTTAACACTGCCGGCGGGCAGGTTTGACGCTCTGTTTAGCACGGTCGGCAGGTTTGACGCTCTGTTTAACACTGCCGGCAGGGTTGACGCTCTGTTTAACACTGCCGGCGGGCATGTTTGACACTGTTTTGCACGGTTGGCAGGTTTGACGCTCTGTTTAACACTGCCGGCAGGTTTGACGCTCTGTTTAGCACGGTCGGCAGGTTTGACGCTCTGTTTAACACTGCCGGCGGGCAGGTTTGACGCTCTGTTTACCACTGCCGGCAGGTTTGACGTGGTTCTGAACACGGCCGGCGCCTCGCTACACGCCGCCTGCCTGCGCCACTGTGTCGACTCGGGCGTGGTGGTGACCACCATGGAGGCGGCCATGCCGTCCGACCAGTACGGCTTCATGCTGGGCACACTGTACAGTCTCTGGGTCAGACTCAGCAGACTGGCGGCTCAGGTGAGGCGCGTCACCCGTGGCCGCGCTCGGAAGAATAGACTGTTCGTGGACTTTTGTAATCCAGATCAATTTCCTCTCCGGAAAAATAGAATTTCCTTTCTCTCGCTGGATGATTGAATGGTTCTGCTTGACAATGCCTGTGGACTTATTGCTTGTTGATGAAATCCCCAAAACTGATTTGAAAGTACAAAATGGAGTGTCTGATGCCACAAAGAAAAGGAAAGTTATCCTCTTCTAATTGAATGACCCATAATTTTCCTCTTTACATCCAGAATCCTCAAATCATGGATGATGAAATTCTGGATCCAGCCGTGTTCGTGACTGATGACCGGTGACCCGGGATCGGTGATCTGTGACTCCCTTCCATGAACCAGGGCTAGCAATCTTCCCGTTCCGGAAATTGTTAATCAAACCTTTCTAAAAAGGCTGGCGTGTGTAAAATATCCGGTAGAAATTATCAAGACTTACAATTTTATATGTCTATATTGGATTTTACTATGGCTGTCGTGCTATTGTGAAGTAGTTTCTTCAGCCTATGAATAAAATGCATAAATTACAGGCCTATTCGCACTGAAAACGACACCGCATAGGTATCGAACACAAGAGCAGAAGCGAACTCCTGCATGTCATGGTAACTGGTCGAATTATTAATGACGAGAAATCAAAGTGTTCTGCAAACTGGTTTCGATTGTATGAAGTACGTTCCATGAGAGACTTTCCGTCATGGTATGAAGACATGCGAAGTCGGGTTAGTTTTATATTGGTATTTATATTGTGTCGCGTAACTGGTCGTAGTGGATGCAACATGGAGTCGGACTTCTATAGCGGTGGGCGCTAAATGATCACGTTTTGGTCGAAGCGCCCTTAAACCCAAATAACAACAACAACGACTTCTATAGCGGGAGTCTGATAGTAAAAGCGCGAGCAGTGTACATGTTTTTTCTGTCCGCCGCTGTTCATCATTTGACCGCTGTAAAGGGCACATACTCGACATAGGTAGCCAATTTAGATTTAGCGTTATGCTAGATTAGAACTTCGTTATCTACATTCGCGTGCGTTTGTCTCTAATAAGCAGCGAAAGATGCATGGTGAGTTACCCTGTGCTGCGACAGATGCCGTTCCTGCAGGAGAGCTGGGTCACAGTGTCGGTCTCGGCCGACACTGACCGTTGCCCTGTGCCGCGGCAGCTGCTGTTCCTGCCGTAGAGCTTGGACACGGTGTCGGTCTCGGCCAACACTGACCGTTACCCTGTGCTGCGACAGCTGCTGTTCCTACAGGAGAGCTGGTGCACGGTGTCGTTCTCGGCCGACACTGACCGTTACCCTGTGCTGCGACAGCTGCTGTTCCTACCGGAGAGCTGGGGCACGGTGTCGTTCTCGGCCGACACCCTGTCACAGCTGGCGACGCTGGTGGACGCGCGCGAGCTGCAGGCCGTCGTGGAGCACACCTTCGACTGGCGAGACGCCGACGCGGCGCTGCAGTACGTGGCGCGCGGCGGCACCGTCGGCAAGCCTGTCGTCAGCTTCAGGTGTGTCCGCTGACGTGGGTCTCCGCCGCCTCCAACACACGGCGCGGGGCGTCGGTAGCTCAGTGGTTAATCTGAGCGTCTGACATGCCAAAGGTGCGGGGCTCGGTTCCCCGCAGTGCCCGCCCTTCCTGCCAGGGTGAGAGGCAGGCGATGCCACATGGCCTCAGCTGCTGAGTGCGTCGTAAAGTCACAATCCATCCAATCCACAGACGGCTCACTGTGCAGTGACGCCGGTTGCGGGCTCAGCCACCAGTGGTGTGGGCGCCAGGCTCAGTCACCAGTGGTGCGGACGCCAGGCTCAGCCGCCAGTGGTGTGGGCGCCAGGCTCAGCCACCAGTGGTGTGGGCGCCAGGCTCAGCCGCCAGTGGTGTGGGCGCCAGGCTCAGTCACCAGTGGTGCGGGCGCCAGGCTCAGTCACCAGTGGTGCGGGCGCCAGGCTCAGTCACCAGTGGTGCGGGCGCCAGGCTCAGCCACCAGTGGTGTGGGCGCCAGGCTCAGCCACCAGTGGTGCGGGCGCCAGACTCAGCCACCAGTGGTGCGGGCGCCAGGCTCAGCCACCAGCGATGAGGGCGCCAGGCTCAGTCACCAGCGACGAGGGCGCCAGGCTCAGTCACCAGTGGTGCGGGCGCCAGGCTCAGTCACCAGTGGTGCGGGCGCCAGGCTCAGCCACCAGTGGTGTGGGCGCCAGGCTCAGCCACCAGCGATGAGGGCGCCAGGCTCAGCCACCAGCGATGAGGGCGCCAGGCTCAGTCACCAGTGGTGCGGGCGCCAGGCTCAGCCACCAGTGGTGCGGGCGCCAGGCTCAGCCACCAGTGGTGTGGGCGCCAGGCTCAGTCACCAGTGGTGCGGGCGCCAGGCTCAGCCACCAGTGGTGTGGGCGCCAGGCTCAGCCACCAGTGGTGCGGGCGCCAGGCTCAGCCACCAGTGGTGCGGGCGCCAGGCTCAGCCACCAGCGATGAGGGCGCCAAGCTCAGTCACCAGTGGTGCGGGCGCCAGGCTCAGCCACCAGTGGTGCGGGCGCCAGGCTCAGCCGCCAGTGGTGTGGGCGCCAGGCTCAGTCACCAGTGGTGCGGGTGCCAGGCTCAGCCACCAGTGGTGCGGGCGCCAGGCTCAGCCACCAGTGGTGCGGGCGCCAGGCTCAGCCACCAGCGATGCGGGCGCCAGGCTCAGCCACTAGCGATGCGGGCGCCAGGCTCAGCCACCAGCGATGCGGGCGCCAGGCTCAGCCACCAGCGATGAGGGCACCAGGCTCAGTCACCAGCGATGCGGGCGCTATGCTCAGTCAGGGGTATTAGAGGTGTTAGTTTGTGGTGTGAGTGGTGTAAAATACTACGCGTTGATGTTCCGTCCCAGTCTTATGCTCCACAAGTTACTGTTTCTGATGATTATTTGTGCTAGCGGACTCGTAAGTCTCAAGCCTATACCACGCGATGAACATAACACGAAATGTTCTGTAAGTTGTGTTGTATCGACACTAAGTGAGCACCAGTTTAAACCAATGATAAAAGCTTGGTGTGCCTGGAAAATTTGGGACGGTTTGTCTTCTCGCTTCCTATAGGGAAGGTTGGATGTGCTTTGCAAATTTCGAGGAGCAGTGACATTTCTTGGACCATTAAGGAGCGGGGGGGGCAATATATTAGTGTCATACTGGCAATTTCAGGTGGTCGCGTTGTTATTTAGCATGGGGAAAAACGCACGTTACCCCTTTATCAAGAACCAGTAATGACGATGCTATTATGTGAACGTTAATTTGTTTTGGCTTCGCTTCTCATCAGAGCTTTGTATCGAGTCGTCGTGCTGATAGTGTATGACCATGTGTTTCCTGCAAGCCTGTCACCCATCAGCCTGGCTCGTGCCACCTTCGGGAGCGATGTTTTGTGTGCATGGCGACCTTTCTGAGCTAAAACAGTGAAATTTTTATAGAATTTTTAACTGATCATGCTTGTATTCCTTGTCGGATGCGCCAGGTGCTGGTGTGAACATGGGCGGCTTCAGGGGCTGGTTCGAGTTTTGCCTTTGCTCTTGCAATTGCCATGTTGACTACCGTACAGACTTGTGCTCGACTCAAATATTTTTAATCGGCTCACGTTTGACTCATAGATCTTGAGATCCGATTCAACTCATGATTCACAGCAGGTCAAAATTATTTGATTCGACTCAATTCAGACTCAGAGCTACAGAGATCCGATTCAACTCACGACTCAAACATCAATTTGAATCGATTCAGATCCGACTCAATGGTATCAGACTTATAAGCCATATGATTTGGTGTACACTGCCCACACACTATATATACATAGATATACATATAAAATATAATATATATATATATATATATGAATTATATATATATATATATATATATATATATTACATAGGGGAAGAGGAGGGGTCCTGAACACTTTAGGCATTATGCAAGAAATAGCTCTACTGCTGCTTCTGTATGGCTGAACCAGTAATTGTACTGTGTTTACTGAACACAAAAATGAACAAGCTATCCATATTCAAACAGTTCCTTTCAATGAAAATCCTCTAACCACTTGCAAAGAGCAACTTTAAAACAGATGATTATTTTATAGCAGTGTGCGTATCCTGAACATGAAAATGTTGTTGTTCAGGATTACCTCACTGTAGCTGTTGTGGTACAAGCACTAAAAAATGCTGGTGTAATTGCCAAAAAAATTGGAAGTCACTTCCTTATGGTTTCCTAAAGTCAACTGCTCTTCGAAGCCTACAATGATTCCTGTGAACTTTGCAACCTCTACACAAAGTATAGGTATAATTATGTGATCAGACTTTCGTGTTTTGGTAGCGACAGGTCCATCATTTATGAATACCGCCATCTTTTTGTTATTTATGCACTGAACATGATGTGGGAGACAACCAAAGGTAGGTGTTCAGAAAACAGAACATGTTCAGATATCCCCCCTCTTCCCCTATATGTGATGTGAAAACAGTTATGGCAAAAATGATTTATTCGACAGACAGTTTGATGTCTATGCATCTTCATCTGTGTCTAATTAAAGAAGGGAATTAGTATGTATGTAGATGCCAACGAAGATGCTCTAACATTGAAACATCTTGATCTGTTGAATATATTATTTTGCCAAAACTGGGTATAATTGGAGATCGAGGTAAATTTTGATTCTTTGGAATTTTTATTTTGAATGCATGGTATTTTAACGTAAAAAATAACGATGCGACCACTCATTTTCCCTACAAATGATAACTTTTCAGTTGGCAAAGAAATAAACAATCAAAATCTTCTCTACAAATATAGCACATCGCGTATAATCATCGGTACCTGGTGTGTCATAGACGTGATAAAGAAGAAGTTCAACACTTCATGCACTCGATTTAATACTCTTTGACATCGAAAACCGTATGTTTCTGCCTTAATTCGGTATATATTCGGTATATATTAGGTATATATCGCCATGGGCACAGCTTTGACTCAGTAGGTCTTGGGCACAGCTGTCCAATACACCCTCGAAGGTTTAGTATGTATATTTACTAAGAAGGGAAGTGTGTTTAGTAAGGATATTTCCTGAATTTCTGGAAGTTTAATAGGCATTCTTACTAAAGTTACCTCTACAATAGGTGGTTTTACAGCTGATTTTTGCTCCCAGGTCAAGTGGTCTCAGGCACAATATAGAGCTTGAAGTGCTTATATCTTGGGAATTTTTTTATTTTCCAAATGAATGAGTCAAATTCGTTGAAATCATAATCACAAGAACAATGCTATTTGTTCACAAAAAAAAAGATCATGCTTGTATTCCAGACTAAGTTGAAGGATATTACAGAAGACATATATAAACTGGTTAAAATATGTTATATCCAGAACACATTTCCTTCATATATAGGAGAAAAAAGAATTTTTCAGCCAAATTGATACCAAATGAACCAAATTACACAAACGGAAACCATATATTTTTTTTTAAAAACTTTGGATGACGTCATGCAGACTTGAAAGAAAACTTCCATCTATCTGCTAGTAAAGGTACCTTTGTTTGTTATTTGTCACACGTGCGTCTGATATGATATCAGACGCGCAGGTGACAAATAACAAGCCAACGGAATTTTGTTCAGTGCAGATGCGAATTCCAGTGCAGGACAATGTCGGTTCCATATTCTTTTTCACAATTACAACCCATTTATGTGTTGTACTCCTGGCACTAGGATTGACTCGTGCATGATACTGATTGTGGATACCAAGCTTAACATGAATAATTATGTGTATTTATTGTAATTGGTTTTTGGTAAATAACTTCAGTACTGGTACCTACCCTCCATTCTTTATTCACTGGCAGATTAGAAGTTTACAATTGTATTGCTAAGCATGAATAATTATGCTGTTTTTACTCCCTACTTTGTGTCATGACATAATATTCACACGTACATGCTTCATATTATTTGTTCATAACATGCATTTGAGTCACAAGACTCAAATGACTCATTGTGATTCAAATGATTGATTCATGATTCAACTCATTTTTTTTATAGAAAGATGTGATTCAACTCACGACTCAAAATATGTTTTGTGGAAAAGAATCGATTCAACTCTCGACTCATAAAAAAATGATTGATGCATGAGTCGATTCTTGATTCAACTCGAGTCGAGCACAAGTCTGCTACCGTAATAGCTTTATGGTAACCCCCGAAATATATAATGTATTCGCTACCTTCCGAGCTAAATCTTTGCAAGCGTAAAAACACCACCCATTTTAGGCAAATATAGCTAGGAATATGGAACAATGTAAATATTGGTACCTGAAAGACGCATTTGACTCACCAGAGATATATTTTCAAAGGCAATAACATGAACCTATGGTGATACATGATAGTAGCTGGCTGATATGGTGGTGGGTGCCTCTCATCAATCATGCATTTCAGTGTATTATCTCGTGCAATTCCGGTTGGCAAACCTCAAGGTGGCTGTCATAGGGATTGTGGTCTGGTCATACATATGCATGCACGCACATACATGCACCTCAGGTGCAAACATTCATGCACATCCATGTATGTGCATTAATCATAGCCATGTGGTTGGGTATCCCTAGATAGGTGAGACCTCAGGACATGGTGATGATATTTAATTGTGTCTTCTGTGCGGTCGCGCAAATTGTGTATCAAGGTTTGTCGTTGTTTTCAGGAACTCCGATGTCCAACAGCAACCTGTTCAGGCCTTGTGACGTCGCAAGGCCGCTCAAGCTAGATGGTGGTGCAATCTAATAGTGTGTGCTGAAGTGATTCTGATGTGCGATTGGGAAAATGTCTTTTTGACGTGAACATAATCATGTATTATCGCAGCCCATAACGGAAGTCCGAGTCCATCGTGAAGAGGTTTGCATCGTAGTTTATGTGAACTATTCAGCTGATGGTTTAATCGACCTCTTCGGACTGCATTTATATCTAGAATATACATCTACTCTCATGCATAATCAGAGTCCCAGGTAATTACCGCTTTGCATGGTGAAGCAACGACTATGATCATGTTCCTCTGTTATATGCCCTGAAATACAATACCAACAAGTGCCATTGTTCTGGTTGTCATGAGAGAGTTGTTGAAGCAAACTTAGGAAACGATCCAAGTGATCAATGGGAAATGATGACTGATCAAATTTAAGCGGAGTTTGATGGTCACTGCATTTGCTTCGTGATGATGGCATTGCGACTTATTTATGCTGGGTGAAAGCCACGGGCATAGCTAAGAATTGTGCAAGGAGGGGGCGGGTTCTGCGAAGGGGACCCGGCCCACAATTTTTTAAGTCCCCAGAATTTTGGCCAATTTACGTCGAGAAGGGCCCGTTTTTCTTCCCTTGGAAAAAAGTTTAAAACAATTTGAATCTACATGGGGGCCGGATCGTCGAATCCCCTCTCTCCTTGAATTGTAAGTAAAAATGGCGCTGTTATAAACCAGGAATACCGACCGCCTAAGCTAAACATGCATCCAAACGTAAGATATAAAAGCTTCATTAGAAAAGACGTCGATTCAGTATGGGGTAGGTATACGCTCTCCAGGGCCCGTGGACTATCGCGAGGGCCAGCACGCGTTCCGAAGGGTCCGAGCACGTTTATCTGGGCCCGTACACGTTCGTAAGGGCCACCGACCTTCATAATGGCCCGTAAGTATACATAGAGGCACGAAGATGTTCGAATGGCTCGTAAATGTTCGTAGGAGCCCACAGACGTCCGTAGAAGAGCCATCCGTCTAAGAGCACTTAGACGTGTGTAAGGGCCCATGGACGTTATTGAGGGTCCTTAGACGTTCATAGGGGCTTGACACGTCCGCAAGGGCCCGCCCGTAAACTTCGTAAAGCCCCGTAAACGTTTGCAAAGCCCAGTAGATGTTCGTACGGGACCGCATAATTTGAAAAGGGACTATAAGCGATCGTGAGGGATTGTAGACGTTCTTAGAGACCCTACAACAGCCATGACGGTCAAAAGGGTTTGGTGCCGTCGAGGTAGTGGCAAGTGATCACCCGGCTAGCAATCTGCTTGGGCTGAGAGTGGGAAATTTGGGCACAGCCTGGGCCAGGGGTGTAGCTCTGTATGCTTTTGGAAGGGCATTGCCCTTCCTACCCCAATGTGGGCTTTGCCCTCCAAATAATTTCGACGTCAACATGGGTCCCTATGTGATACGTACCCCCCAATCCATTTGGCTATCTTTACCTGAGCACAAGATGCCCAACGCCGTCGCTTGTATCAGAAAAACTTGCATGGGCACAGCCCGCATTATATTGGAAACAAATTGAGCTCAGCCCAACTAAGCGCAGTTATGTTCGATGGGGCTTAGCTCACACTATGTTGGGCAGAGTAAAACAATGAGTTTAGCCCAACTAAGCCCGATGGGGAACAGCCCAGATTGCGATGGGCTGAGCCACAGTTGGGTAGCCGTGCTTGGGCTCCGGTCGCATTTGCCTGAGCTGGGCATAGTTTGGTTTTGCATGGGTTTTGGCTGGTGTCCCTGTTTCATACGTCAACCAAACCCAAGCAATACTTGGGCCAAAGCAGCCCAAGTTCTGAGCCCTATTTTGGGTTCAGAATTGGGCAGAGCCCTAGTTAGACCGATGGGACTCCAATCAGAATTGCTGGCTGGACAGTCAGTCTAATTCTACCCAATTTACTCCTTGAGTGGAAGTCGGCCGTGCTCCATTGACACCGTCAGTGGCGCTGCAAAGGGGAGGGGGGGAGCTCGCCCCCACCCTCTCTTAGCAACCAAAATACACTAAATGAAACAATAATTTTTGTATTTCAACCACGCAAAATCAGCAATTTTCGGCGCGCCAAAAACCGTATCTGTTTATTACTTTCTTTGGTCGGGCCGGCATATATCGCCTTGGTCGGGCCCCACCAAGGCCCTTTACATAACACATAGACTAATGTATAACACGGGCCGGTAATCTTTACCTTTCGGCCGACACATACTGCCAAGGTTAGTGACTTGTAAAGAGGTGTATAGTGGGGACCAGTGACGTCACAGGAGTCAGGGAAGTGACGTCACAGGAGTCTGGTGTCGGTAAAGATTACCACCTAACCTAGACTACAGGGGTGTCGATTTTTTAAAAACATTGGGGGGGGGGGGGCGAAGTGCCAACGCACTAGACCCCCCCCCCAAAAAAAAAACTCATCGGATTTAGCCCACTATATTTTGAGATCTAAGAAATTCTGATTTCTTATTCGACGATGTGTATGTTTATGTTTATTCAGCATCCTCACCGACGGGGAAAATCGTCCAATAACTGGGGAAGTCACATAATTAAAAGAGCAGTGCTCAGTACATTTCAACATAACAACTCTTGGTTGGTTATTGGTTCTACGACACGTCGACCGTTGTGTCATATAGCGTCGCCAATCTCTCACGCCGATTGGTCGCGGGCGAAGAGTAGCGACAGGTGAGACTCGAACTCACCAACATAACAACTCTGAGTAATAGCATGCGACTGCAGTGCCGTATAGTGGGCTCGGATCTATCGTCACCGTCACCGTCACTGTTACCCTCCTTCTCACTCCACACACCAACAAACACACACCAGCTTAAATAAAAATACTTCAGCGATCAGACGCAGGCTAAAACACAGCGGCATTGATGAAGCATCAGAGCACAGCAGACCTGAACGGTAATGACGATCGGTGAAAGTATATCCTTGGTGCCTAACGTTAGGGAGGGGAATTTTTCCATTTAGTACGCCACTGCGGCTGCTCAACGTGTTTTTTCCGCAGATTGCACGATCGAGAGTAGAAAGGCCCTTCGGATAATTTTCTTTCGGGACCCATTCTTAATTTTCCGGTGCTCTGGTCGATTCGATGGAGTCTCCTTGTGGTTTTTGTGGTGAAGTCTATTTTTATAAGCCCCCTGCAGGCTAATTTTGGAACCCGGTACGATTTTTCTGGCTCTCGGTGCGTTTTTTCCCGTGCCCAAACAGGTTTCTTTTCCGGCAACCGACGACTTCTTATTTTGTGGATCCTTGACGCAATTTTTCCGTCCGCAAGGTGACATTCCGGGTATATATTGGTACTTGGGAAGCCAGCTGCAACTTGTGGGGCTCCGGCACGACGTTTTGGCCCCAGTGAGATTTTCAAGAGAAGCGACGTGAATTTGTTTTTGTCTAAGTGCGATTTTTGGGGTCCCGTCGTCACTTGTTGGGATCCCTTGCGGTGGCTACGACACGTTTGTGGGGGCCCAACAAGTTGTGTGGGCTTTTGGAGCTATTGTTGAGATCCCAGATTTATTTTCCGTGTCCGGACTATTTTTCATTCACCCGGCTTCATTTGTTGGGTGATCACAACGAGACTATTAGAGCCCCGGTGGGACCTATCAGGCCTCTGGCGTGATTTTCAGGGGCTCGGGTGATAATTCTTAATACCCCAGTCTCGGCGTGATTTTCAGGAGGCCTCGGCCCGACCGTTTGTGGCCCCCGTCGTGATTTTCTCGAATCCCGGCACGACTTGTTTGCGGCCCCAACGTGATTTTCAGGGGCCCAGGTGCAAACTTTTGAGGCCCCAGCGTCATTATCGGGGCCCCTGCGCTACGTTTGGGGGCCCCCAATGTGATTTTTCTGAGCCCCGGTGCGATTTTTGGTGGACCGAGTGAAATTCTTAGGGAGCATAGCGCATTTTTCTCCTAAGCACAGCGGACTCTTGGGAGCCCCCACAACCAATCAGGACGAGAGGGGGGGTGAGGCAACTTCCCACAATTCCCCCTCCCCATTTGGTATGTCACTGTGCCATGCAATGATGCAACATAAGAATCCAGGAATAGTTCATCTGTTTCATCACACATGTGATTTCAACTCCCCATTTATCCAGGCAGTTTGAGGAAAGTCAAACATCTGCTAGATGGATCAGCAAGGATGGATTGTAAGGCAACATGGATACCATGGAATTCCGGTCACAGTAGTTATGCTGCAATGCATACCTTCTTCAACACAATGCTTTGGAGATGGATGAGCTCCTGAAGTTTGGTCAGGGTTGGAGTTGGAGGTGGATGGAGTAACACTGTGAAGGACATAACATATGGTTCAAGAGACTTGTTTCCATTAACAATACATGGGATGAAGTAACATTTTCATTGACTTCTATGGTTTTCATTGGCTTCATTGACTTCTATGGTGTCCTGAGTAAGCAGGACAATCGAGATGGGTTTCTGTTATATGGATTTTTTTTCTTTTTCTTTTTTAAATAAGTTTCATCCGAGTTCTTGTTGGGGTGGCTTTATGAACCAGGGCCCGATTGCTAAGCAGAGCTTGTTGCGTGAACCCTGGTCCCACCACCCGATCCATTAATTCAAGTTAAACGGCAGAATTTTGACCGTAAGTTTAACGTGCCGTCAATGCACCGACACAGCCGCAAGGTATAAGCAATGTTATAATGTAGCTTTTATACCCCAGTGAGAATGGTATGGATTCACTCATAAGTGAATTTGCAAACATACTGATGTATCAGTTAACAACAATGCAGGGAGCTATGTGATCAACATGGTCTGTGCCCTAAAGCCCAAATAACTAAGTAACAATGCAGGGAATCTGCTGCATAACAGTTTGACCATAAATTAGCCATGCTATATGGCATCATACTTCCCATGCTATTTACAATAGTGAGCTATATTTTGTGTACAAACATCAGGACATTATAAATGTTAATTAACGTTACACACATCAGTTCCTAACAAGTGTCAGCAATACGTTTCCTTCATGTGCTTTAAACATGATTCAAGAAAGCACTGTCATCGATTTTAAACTTGCAAAAAGAGTGGGCCGCCTGGCATTTTGAGTGCTATTTGAGTGAATTTGCTGTCTTGTTAGTGAACTGACCACTTATTGAGATATATGTACTTTAACTTTGCCTGCTTCCATCATGAAAATTTGTCATTTTCCAATACATCAGAAATCATCAGAATAACTTCTTGTCCACAAACCGGTGTATGCATTTCTATGAATTTCTCATATTTATTAACACAAATGATGTAGATCGGATCCGCAAATTTATAACTCAGAAAATGTTAGCAGCACAGGATTCCATTCCTGAAAATATTGCACTTTCAACATGTTATTGTTCTTTGTGAAGCAATAAGTGCAATGCTCTCATGCAGCATGCAGATGGAGGTTCATCACGTACACCAGGTAGCACAAAAAGAGATATTATTGCAGTCTAAGGTAACCACAAGACATGTTTTACACCCATTTTTACCTCCACGAATCATTCAAAGGAGCTAGGTTTTGTCTAATTGCGTTAGGCTAGGCTTTTGTTGTAAGTTAGTAAATGAAAAAAAAATCTTCAAAAACGGTTCAAGCTAGATTAGGTTACGTTAGACTTTTTAAGTTCAAAATGTTTGAGAAAAAAGAAATTGGGGGGGGGAATTTGGCATAAAAATAATCATTTCTTGCATGGAAGTCTAGGCTAGGTTAGGTTAGGTTATGTTACATTTTTTTTTATCTGAACATTATTTTTCATCCTATATTACTCAAATCCAAGCCCCCTTTTCCACGTTATTTTTCCTCACAAATGAAAAGTGTGCATCTGCAGAGGAAATGAGCGGTTACGTCATGTTCAGCACATTAACAAACACTGCATTAAAAAAGAAAGGACGCGTGTATATCGACTCATGAGTCGATTTACACATGCCTGCTTCTCTGTGTAAAGCCACTCATGAGTCGATTTACACAGGACCGTCGGCTGTGTATATCCACTCAGATCTGTCGTGATTTACACAGAAGCGCCCTCTGGTGTAAAACCACTCATGAGTCGATTTACACAGATGGCGCTGCCTGTGTATATCGACTCAGATCTGTCGTGATTTACACAGAGAAGCCCTTCGGTGTAAATGACGATCCGTCGTGATTTACACAGAATCACTGTTGGTGTAAATTCACTCAGGAGTCGATTTAAGCAGGGGAGCGCCACCGGTGTATATCCACTCAGATCTATCGTGATTTACACAGAGATGCTATTCCGTGTAAATGACGATCTATCGTGATTTACACTGAAGTGCCGTTTGGTGTAAAAACCAAACTGGTGAAGTCACATAATTAAAAGAGCAGTGCTCAGTACATTTCAACATAACAACTCTTGGTGGTTATTGGTTCTACGACACGTCGACCGTTGTGTCATATAGCGTCGCCAATCTCTCACGCCGATTGGTCGCGGGCGAAGAGTAGCGACAGGTGAGACTCGAACTCACCAACATAACAACTCTGAGTAATAACATGCGACTGCAGTGCCATATAGTAGGCTCGGATCTATCGTCACCGTCACCGTCACTGTTACCCTCCTCCTCACTCCACACACCGGCTTAAATAAAAATACTTCAGCGATCAGATGCAGGCTAAAACACACCGGCATTGATGAAGCATCAGAGCACAGCAGACCTGAACGGTGATGAGGTTTCTTTTCCGGCGTCCGACGACTTCTTATTTTGTGGATCCTTGACGCAATTTTTCCGTCCGCAAGGTGACATTCCGGGTATATATTGGTACTTGGGAAGCCAGCTGCAACTTGTGCGGCTCCGGCACGACATTTTGGCCCCAGTGAGATTTTCAAGAGAAGCGGCGTGAATTTGTTTTTGTCTAAGTGCGATTTTTGGGGCCCCGTCGTCACTTGTGGGGATCCCTTGCGGTGGCTACGACAAGTTTGTGGGGGCCCAACAAGTTGTGTGGGCTTTTGGAGCTATTGTTGAGATCCCAGATTTATTTTCCATGTCCGGACTGTTTTTCATTCACCCGGCTTCATTTGTTGGGTGATCTCAACGAAACTTTTAGAGCCCCGGTGGGACCTATCAGGCCTCTGGCGTGATTTTCAGGAGCTCGGGTGATAATTCTTAATACCCCAGTCTCGGCGTGATTTTCAGGAGGCCCCGGCCCGACCGTTTGCGGCCCCCGTCGTGATTTTCTTGAATCCCGGCACGACTTGTTTGCGGCCCAACGTGATTTTCAGGGGCCCAGGTGCAAACTTTGAGGCCCCAGCGTCATTATCGGGGCCCCTGCGCTATGTTTGGGGGCCCCGAATGTGATTTTTCTGAGCCCCGGTGCGATTTTTGGTGGACCGAGTGAAATTCTTAGGGAGCATAGCGCATTTTTTTCCTAAGCTCGGCGGACTCTTGGGCGCTCCACAACCTATCAGGACGGGGGGTGGGGGGTGAGGCAACTTCCCACAATTCCCCCTCCCCATTCGGTATGTCACTGTGCCATGCAATGATGCAACATAAGAATCCAGGAATAGTTCATCTGTTTCATCACACATGTGATTTCAACTCCCCAGTTATCCAGACAGTTTGAGGAAAGTCAAACATCTGCTACATGGATCAGCAAGGATGGATTGTAAGGCAACATGGATACCATGGAATTCCGGTCACAGTAGTTATGATGCAATACATACCTTCTTCAACACACTGCTTTGGAGGTGGATGAGCTCCTGAAGTTTGGTCAGGGTTGGAGTTGGAGGTGGATGGAGCAACACTGTGAAGGACATAACATATGGTTCAAGAGACTTGTTTCCATTAACAATACAGGGGATGAAGTAACATTTGCATTGACTTCTATGGTTTTCATTGGCTTCATTGACTTCTATGGTGTCCTGAGTAAGCAGGACAATCGAGATGGGTTTCTGTTATATGCATTTTTTTAAATATTTTTAATAAGTTTCATCCGAGTTCTTGTTGGGGTGGCTTTATGAACCAGGGTCCGATTGCTAAGCAGAGCTTGTTGCGTGAACCCTGGCCCCACCACCCGATCCATTAATTCAAGTTAAAAGGCAGAATTTTGACCGAAAGTTTAACGTGCCGTCAATGCACCGACGCAGCCGCCCGGTATAAACAATGTTATAATGTAGCTTTTATACCCCAGTGAGAATGGTATAGATTCACTCATAAGTGAATTTGCAAACATACTGATGTATCAGTTAACACCAATGAAGGGAGCTATGTGATCAACATGGTCTGTGCCCTAAAGCCGAAATAACTAAGTAACAATGCAGGGAATCTGCTGCATAACAGTTTGACCATAAATTAGCCATGATATATGGCATCATACTTTCCATGCTATTTACAATAGTGAGCTATATTTTGTGTACAAACATCAGGACATTAGAAATGTTAATTAACGTTACACACATCAGTTCCTAACAAGTGTCAGCAATACATTTCCTTCATGTGCTTTAAACATGATTCAAGAAAGCACTGTCATCGATTTTAAACTTGCAAAAAGAGTGGGCCGCCTGACATTTTGAGTGCTATTTGAGTGAATTTGCTGTCTTGTTAGTGAACTGACCACTTATTGAGATATATGTACTTTAAATTTGCCTGCTTCCATCATGAAAATTTGGCATTTTCCAATACATCAGAAATCATCAGAATAACTTCTTGTCCACAAACCGGTGTATGCATTTCTATGAATTTCTCATATAACTCAGAAAATGTTATCAGCACATGATTCCATTCCTGAAAATATAGTACTTTCAACATGTTATTGTTCTTTGTGAAGCAATAAGTGCAATGCTCTCATGCAGCATGCAGATGGAGGTTCATCACGTGCACCAGGTAGCACAAAAAGAGATATTATTGCAGTCTAAGGTAACCACAAGACAGGTTTTACACCCATTTTACCTCCACGAATCATTCAAAGGAGCTAGGTTTTGCCTAGTTGCGTTAGGCTAGGCTTTTGTTGTAAGTTAGTAAATCAAAAGTCTTCAAAAACGGTTCAAGCTAGATTAGGTTATGTCAGACTTTTTAAGTTGAAAATGTTTCAGAAAACTTTTTTTTTTTTGGGGGGGAAATTGGGCATAAAAATAATCATTTCTTGCATGGAAGTCTAGGCTAGGTTAGGTTAGGTTATGTTACATGTTTTTTATCTGAACATTATTTTTCATCCTATATTACTCAAATCCAAGCCCCCTTTTCCATGTTATTTTTCCTCACAATTGAAAAGTGTGCATCTGCAGAGGAAATGAGCGGTTACATCATGTTCAGCACATTAACAAACACGGCATTAAAAAAAGAAATTCAAAGAGTCAGAGATTACCATGAGCTGAAAAATTACCTAAAAAGCCAGGTATTATCACAGTTTAAGGTAACCACAAGACAAGTTTTACACACATTTTACCTCCATGAAGCATACAAAGGGGTTAGGTTTGTCAGGTTAGGTTAGGCTTTTGTTGTAAGTTATAAAAAGTCATTTGTTGGTAAATAATTTGTGTTAATTATTTTTCTACAAAAAAATAATAAACTGTTCAGGCTAGCTTAGGTTAGGTTTTTTAAGTTGAAAATATTTGAGAAAATGCTTCGAAAATTTAAATTAAAAATAATTAATTTCTTGTATGGGAAGTTGAACTATGTTAGGTAAGGTTATCTACATCTTGAACATTATTTGCATGCTATATTTCCTTACTCCACACCCTTTTTTGGTGTTATTTTTTACTCCCAATTGAAAGGCATGCATTTGCAGAAGAAAGGACATTAAATGTGTGCTTTTGTGTTTTATTAATATTTTTCTATTTAAATTTCCAGTGCAATGTTTATGAATGTCACTAAGCTAATTGCACTACTCAGTTTCTGTGCAAATGCTTACTTTCCAGGTTGTGAGCAAAATAACATTAAAAATGGGCTTTGAGTTAGGTAACTTAGCAATTAAAAGAAATACCTTAAAAATTCAACATAACCTTATGTAACCTAAGCTGACCTTGGAGAAAACAACTATAAAAACAAGATTGGAAAAATATCTAGCAATTTATTTTCTTGAAATTTTACAAATGAAAAATCTAACCCAACCTAATCTAACCAGAATTTACCAGAACACCTTAAAGCACATTATTGTGCTTTAAGGTGGTAACAAGGCAAGTTATTACACATTTGCCTCCATAAAGCAAACAAATGGGCTATGTTTGGTGATGTTAGATTAGTTTAAGTGTTTTAAGTT
This sequence comes from Ashinkailepas kermadecensis, assembly GCA_034440615.1. Lineage (NCBI taxonomy): Eukaryota > Metazoa > Arthropoda > Thecostraca > Neolepadidae > Ashinkailepas > Ashinkailepas kermadecensis. Next base: position 55,131 of record JAOTOM010001127.1, read on the forward strand.
CGACATTTTTTGCAAAAAGTATTCCAAAATTTGAAAGAAATGGATCTTTTTTCTTTAAAAGCATCTTATGTTAGGTTAGGTTAAGTTGGGTTACATTTTTTTATTGTTAAAAAAATACATTGCTTGAAATTTTTACAAACTTGATGTTTTGGTTTTGTTTTTCTCCAAGGGGAGGTTAAGCTAGGTTAGGTTAGGTTATGTTGCATTTATTTTATTTAAAAAAAAATACTTTACCCTATGTCACCTAATTCAAAGCTTTTTGTTGGTGCTATTTTGCTTACAACCTGAAATGTAGGCATTTGTATAGAAAATGAGTGGTCCCATCATCTGAGTCACATTTATTTATTTATTTATTTATTTCACAATACATGCCCTCCACGTATAGTGGCTATTATGGACAGTCTGGGATTCATAAACATTGCATTGAAATGATACATTCCACGAATTCATAAAACACCTTAAAACACAAAGTTACCAAAATGAGCAGTAACATCGTGTTCATCACATTCCTAAACATTGCATGGGAAAAAATTCATCAGAAATTACCTTAAGCTGTAAATTTACCAAAAGGTGTGCCAACCCCTGGACGGAAATGCAACACTAGGTGCCCCAATCCTGGGCAGAAAGGGCACTAAGAGCAGTGGAATGAAAATATTAATAAAAGTAAACTAAAAACAGCTCTTCTTGAAGACAAACGTGGTAGTTATGTGATATTAACATGGAAACCCTGAGCACAAATCAGAAAAAAGCATGGACTGGACTTTTTCAAGCTTACCTGCCAACGTCTTCAATTACTCTTCCTTTGGGAATTAAATATCAGCAAGCTATTTATTCACTATCTAAAATCACACGAATCCGCAGATACATCAGAAGGTGCGATACATCAGAATGTGCGAAGTACAAAAACGAATCAGTACGACGTCACATGAGATTGGCCTCGGGTTAAACACTGCGCGCAATTGCACCACAGATGTCTTACCTTCGTCACATTTGTCACTGTAACCTCAAATTTAGACTTCAGGCGCTGGAATTTCTGTAACTTGAATTTGTTATTTGCATGTTACGATTTTGGATGTTCTGAGGAACGCCCATCACGATGTGTGACATTTAATGTGCGCTAGTGTCTATCGATACAAATCGACGCCCCTGCTTTGAAAAAAAAATAGAAACAAAATTACGCAATATATATTCTGAAAATGTTCTAAATTGAACAACCGAACCCAACTTACCCGAACCTAATGTCAGCTGCTTTTGAAGGAAAATTTCCAATTTTATTTTATTTTTGAAAATGATTGAACAATTTTTCCAAGGTAAACAACTAAACTAGCCTAACCTAGCTAAATCGGTATTATTGTGCTTTAAGGTGGTAACAAGACAAGTTTTTACACACATTTGCCTCCATATAGCAAGCAAATGGGTTAGGTTCGGTTAAGTTAGGTTAGTTTAGGCTTTTCAAGTTGGAAAACGTTTTAAAAAATTCCAAAAACGTTTCCCCAAAAATTGCAAATTATTTTGGTAACCTTGCAGTCTAAGGTGTTCTTTTTTTCCTTTAAAACAAAGAAAAATATGCAGAATACCATGTTTATAAAGGTGACTAAGATGATTGGACCCAATTATTTTGTGTGCTTACTTTTCAGGTTGGGAGAAAAATAATGCCAAAAAGGCTTTGAGTTCGGTAACATCGCATACACATAATTTTTTTTCATGCAACAAAACCTAACCTAGCCTATCCTAACCTATCTTTTGAGAACAAAAATTAAACTGAATTAAAATTGCACTTAATTTATTTTCTGAAAATTCTCAACCTTAAAAAAGAAACATAACCGAGCCTAACCTAACCTAAGCTGATTTTGAATGCAAAATTATATTTTTTGTGAACATGGTTGTAATTTTTTTTCGGAAGCTTTTGGGTATTATTGTGCTTTAAGGTGGGAACAAGAAAAGTTGTATGGGCGCTGTATGACCAACGCAGTCAATGCGCCAGTAAACCCGAATAACCAACCAACCAACCCAGAAAGATGTAAGCTGTACTTCCACAGTGGAGGGAATTCCAGCTATTTTGTTTGTTTTTGCACACAATTTTAAATTTTTCAGCAAGAGGTGGAGAGTCAGTCCACTATCTAATCCAAATCTGTTCCTATTCAGCACAAAATGTGCTGGTTAACATCAATGTTTCTACTTAGCATGGTGTTTTTCATTTTTTCCCTTTAGCTTTCTTATCAGCATAAAATAGCATAGGTTATTGGGGAGGCCCAAATCAACATTGGGGGGGCAAGATCAACATTGGTGGGGCCCCACAAAAGGATACAAATCGACGCCCCTGCATACATGCATGATTTTGCACTTATCAAAATTTAATTTCAACTGCCATTTTGGACCACTTCACAAGCTCTTCTAAGTCATTCAAGTCTAAGTCACAAGCTCTGCAGCATGTATCTAGGTGCCTAGGTACCAGGCAAATATCAAACTGATAGTGTGATGAGTGGGCTGTTGAGGTTAATTATAGTTTGTATATCCAAACTCTCAATGATAACTGATTGTTGTTCACGGGACTGGATTGTATGCAAGTTTGACAATGACAATTAGTTTTTGTGCACACCATTTTGAATTTTGTAGCAAAAGGTGGAGAATCAGTCCACTATCTAACCCAAATCTGTTTTTTTTATTACAAAATGTGCTGGTTAACATCAACTACATTTTCTATGTACCTAGCATGGTATTTTTTCTTTTTCTTCCACTTTTATGAGCATACAATTAGCATATGTTATTGGGGGCCAAATCAACATTGGGGGGGGCCTAGATCAACACTGGTGGGTCCCTGGTCCCCACAAAAGGATACAAATCGACGCCCCTGCCATCTAGACATTAGGGGATGTCCCCATCCTAGTCCCGCCTTCAGCGCCTAAAATATCACAAACTATAACGTAAAATTCCCTTTACGTAAACGTCCACATGCCTGCACCTTGATCGCAAACACCCGCTTTTATAGTCAGACATGTAACGTACTCGCTTCAAAGGTGGCGCAAATGACCTCTGTGGTCCGGTACGCCTGAAAAAGTCAATCCCCCATGCAGTTAAATTGAAACTTGCCTGATGCTACCAATTTCTGCAATATACGAATAAAAACCTGTGATGTCATCAAGGTTTGACTGCGACTTTGGTGTACCTTTTTAAAATAATGGTATTTTCCGGCGTTTAATAATGGTGTTTTTGCGGCGTACGAGACATTGGGCTTGTCAAGGCTATTTATCTTGTATAGCATTGGTCGTGGATGACTAAGGTTTGCTTAAAAGTCATGTGAGCCATAGCTTTCTTTTTTATTGTTTTAGGAATACAATTATATTGCAGTGGCCATGCAGCTTCTTGCTGACTTTTCTGTCATGGTATCATAAGCTGGCAGATTTGCCACACATGGCTCTCGTTTTCCCCCATATCAATATTGAATGCATGCATTGTCATTGGGCATTTAGGTAGTACCTAGGTAAATATCAAGGTGATGGTGTGATAGGTGGGCTGCTGAAGATAATTATAGTTTGCATATCCACAATCTCAAGGATGATTGTCATTGCTGTTCACTGGACAATGCAAGTTTGACAATGACTGGAAATTAAGAATGGATTTTTCCTGTTTAAGCTCATGTGTGTGGTTTTGCCATTGGTGGTGTGTACAAACATCAGTATGACAATCAATTGTTGTTTTGTGGCTTAACATTAAAAAAAAAAGACAATCTTGTTTAAAATGCATCATCAGCGAATCTTAACATTTTATGTCGTAAGCTTTCCTTGCACAGTGGAGGGAAATCTAGCTATTTTGTTTTTTGCACATAATTTTTGAATTTGTGTAGCAAAAAGTTGGATACTCGAGTCTACTATCTAATCCAAATCTGTTCTTTTTCAGTACAAAATGTGCTGGTTAACATCAACTAAGTTTTCTATGTACCA
>JAOTOM010001128.1:0-59132 GCA_034440615.1 Ashinkailepas kermadecensis
TGCGACACCAGGTCAATCAATGAAGTCACCTAGTTAGTCAAACAGCTCCAACATTTTGGACCGTAGCCATCCTGCAATTCCGCGCAAAGACGTGATTAACGTTGAAACACGAACATGTACACAGAACGGCTGGTGTATACAGGATCCCCGCATATTAATATGACATTTTATATGGCCGAGGTCGAGGCTCGCAACATGGAAGTGCCGAAATAGCGATTATCCGCAATGTGAAGCGTTGGGCTGGCAGTGCTGGAGGGAGTGCCCGTTGGTTATTTGAGCTTGGGGGCGCCTGAACTGTCGTCGGTCGCCGTGCAGCGCCGAACACACGTTCCTCAAACAATGGAATGTGCAGAAAACCAGCTGCCGTGACGAATTACATGTCACGGGGCTGAATACTTTCAGTGTGATATGATGTCACGCACGATCCCAATTTTGCCCCAAATGTAAAGGCGCGTTAATGAGGAGAATAAATCACGGAACACGTGAATTCTGGTAGGAAACGGAAAAGCCGTTCAATTGAACAACGGAAGAAGTTCGTTTCTTAATACTCCCATGGGAGAGAAGACGTCCAAAGTGGCGCCTTCTGCTCATGCTAAGTTTCGGGGGAAGTAGTCAATATATGCCGCGTATACTGGAGTGCAGCGTGACGCCTGGGACACAGTGGACTGTCACCGCCGGTCAGAAGGCAGCAGCGAGTCTCGTATGTGTGGCTTGAAGTGATGATATTCATCGTCCTGTGGATCAGATCATTCATGTGCCGATGAATTTCTAAATATGGATGACCATCATGCTACTCTAAAATGTCAATGTCGTTCGAGGTCAAGCCAGAAATATCTATATATCAGGGCCCAACGGAACGACTTTTAGTGACGTCGTGAAAATTGTTGATGATCTACGATTAAAATGGATCATATTTGGCTAAATTATGGATTTGTAACAGTTACCAGGCAAAGTTTCCGGTCAGGGCTCCAAGGTCAGTATATTACCAGCACCCGGGCAGCATGCCCGTGTGCGGCTTCACTAGTCGCGCTCACCGTAAGCTCTTGTCGGGTACTCATAATGCTAATTGCCATACCAATTTCTACTTTTAGCCTATGCTTGTCAGGAAATGTGAATTAACTTCGTGCTTGGTGCTGGCCACGGGTTACTGCTGGCGGTGGTCCAACTGACTTCGAGACCCCACGCACACCAACTACCACCGAGCGTGTCGCCAACCGAATTTGCCACCGACCGTCCAGACCCAGGCCACTAGTGCTACAGAATGGCATCCGGCCACCGCCTGCTCAGCCACGCCCTCGCTGACCTTGACCCGGGCCGGGTGACCGGCCACCGCCTAATGACTCACCGGAGTCGCTGTGTCGGGCGCAGGCGGGGGGCAGGGGCGGCCAGGTACGGAATGTCCCATGGTCAATCTCCGGATGAATTAATGGCTTCATCACATGCAATCTTTACTTCAGAGCGTCCGAGAATACTACGTCTTCGTCACGAGGTTTGTAACATGGGAGCCGCCCATATTATTGCTACGCTGTACTATGCTACGCTATGCCATGCTCTGCTATTCTATGCTATATGCTATGCTATGCTATGCTATGCTATGCTATGTTATGCTGTGCTGTGCTGTGCTGTCCTGTGCTGTGCTGTGCTGTGCTGTGCTGTGCCGTGTTGCTGGCCGTGGTGCTGTGTCGTGCCATGCCATGCCATGCCATGCCATGCCATGCCATGCTATGCTATGCTTCCTGAGACCTTGCTGAAGCCGCGCGTGACAATCCGACTGGTGCGCTTCCCTAGCTGTCAGCTGGCCAGGGCCGCCCGACCAGACGGCCGAGGGTAGGGGAGGCGGGCACTACTTCCCTGGCTGTCAGCTGGCCAGGGCCGCCCGACCAGACGGCCGAGGGTAGGGAGGCGTGGCACTACTTCCCTGACTGTCAGCTGGCCAGGGCCGCCCGACCAGACGGCCGAGGGTAGGAGGCGTGGCACTACTTCCTGGCTGTCAGCTGGCCAGGGCCGCCCGACCAGACGGCCGAGGGTAGGGAGGCGTGGCACTACTCCCTGACTGTCAGCTGGCCAGGGCCGCCCGACCAGACGGCCGAGGGTAGGGAGGCGTGGCACTACTTCCTGACTGTCAGCTGGCCAGGGCCGCCCGACCAGACGGCCGAGGGTAGGGAGGCGCGGCACTACTTCCTGGCTGTCAGCTGGCCAGGGCCGCCCGACCAGACGGCCGAGGGTAGGAGGCGTGGCACTACTTCCCTGACTGTCAGCTGGCCAGGGCCGCCGACCAGACGGCCGAGGGCAGGGAGGCGTGGCACTACTTCCTGACTGTCAGCTGGCCAGGGCCGCCCGACCAGACGGCCGAGGGTAGGGAGGCGTGGCACTACTTCCCTGACTGTCAGCTGGCCAGGGCCGCCCGACCAGACGGCCGAGGGTAGGGGAGGCGTGGCACTACTTCCTGACTGTCAGCTGGCCAGGGTCGCCCGACCAGACGGCCGAGGGCAGGAGGCGTGGCACTACTTCCCTGACCGTCAGCTGGCCAGGGCCGCCCGACCAGACGGCCGAGGGTAGGGAGGCGTGGCACTACTTCCTGACTGTCAGCTGGCCAGGGCCGCCCGACCAGACGGCCGAGGGTAGGGAGGCGTGGCACTACTTCCTGACTGTCAGCTGGCCAGGGTCGCCCGACCAGACGGCGGAGGGTAGGGAGGCGTGGCACTACTTCCCTGACTGTCAGCTGGCCAGGGCCGCCCGACCAGACGGCCGAGGGTAGGGAGGCGTGGCACTACTTCCTGACTGTCAGCTGGCCAGGGTCGCCTGACCAGACGGCCGAGGGCAGGGAGGCGTGGCACTACTTCCCTGGCTGTCAGCTGGCCAGGGCCGCCCGACCAGACGGCCGAGGGTAGGGAGGCGTGGCACTACTTCCTGGCTGTCAGCTGGCCAGGGCCGCCCGACCAGACGGCCGAGGGTAGGGAGGCGCGGCACTACTTCCTGACTGTCAGCTGGCCAGGGCCGCCCGACCAGACGGCCGAGGGTAGGGAGGCGTGGCACTACTTCCTGACTGTCGGCTGGCCAGGGCCGACCGACCAGACGGCCGAGGGTAGGGAGGCGTGGCACTACTTCCTGACTGTCAGCTGGCCAGGGCCGCCCGACCAGACGGCCGAGGGTAGGGAGGCGCGGCACTACTTCCCTGGCTGTCAGCTGGCCGCCGACCTGTCAACTGGCCGCCGACCTGTCAACTGGCCGCCGACCTCAGTCAACTGGCCGCCGGCCTCAGTCAAATGGAGCACGAGCTGTAGCACTTTTGACTAGGCAGAGTGGCGTGTTAATTATCGTGGGCGAACTTAGCTGTGGCATGCATGTAACTTACGGAATTCAGCCGCAGTCCAGCTCGCTGAAGCACTTCCTGCTGTAATTAATCGATGAGGCTATGTTCTTACTGCTTGGTTCAATGCTATATATTTGAATATTGTTGCAAACTCGGCTGACGGCGTAATTCGATCATGTGTGACACACGTAACTTGAGCCCTCATCAATGCAACCGTGCTTTGTTGGATGCCAGAAGATGCCGCCTACTTCCCTCTCCAATTTATATCCGTATTGGATAAAATGATTTGATGCATCTTTGATTTGATGCCGAACAAAAGGTAGGTAGCAATGTAGCAACATTGACACACCACCGTATATAGTATCACGGGATTATTTATAACTCGCGAACGACATTGCTATGGGGCTTCAGTATCGTTTTGACATCTTATACTATCTGCCCTCGATAATTCCTGTGGCTTTTAGTAAGCTTTAGCACTTTGTGATCTCGTGATCGTGCTGTCTGTACTCTCCATCCAACTGCCCTGAGGATCTATCCAGCGAATCAGCAGGAAGTGCCGACTTCGTCACGTCCATTCCCATCGGTGAAGCAAGTTGGCACGGCCGCACATGCCGATACAGTCCAGCGATCAAGTGCATCCCTTCGTTCCGAGGGCATCCCAGACAAACACTGGGTTCTGCCAGGTCCGGTTTGCATGATATTTGTGTCAACCGCCTTTGAATTCAGAGGACACCGGGTCCTCCAGCCACATTGTAGCTGGTGACAAAATTAATCAGACATAGGCACACATGGAACCAGCCTGGCAGTTGTATATTTCGGTATGCATCTATATGCCCATGCATTTTTGTATCTATGTATGCATAACATGACTATGTATCTGATGTGTTTCGGTCGTTCACGATCAGCAGGTGATGTCACGTTTGACTTTCCGCCAGCCAGCAGGTAAAGTTCAACTTCACTCGAGCACGACATTTTGTCAGCTTCCGCCGTGCAGGAGGAGAGGTTGTGACCCCTAGCGCCTCCAAGCGGACCGTGCTAGCGACATGCAACTAGACAAAGTTCGTGTTGCATGCGTCAAAATCTCGCGATTAGCATCCAATTTGCATGCTTCGATTTACTGGTTGACTTTCCAAGTCAGCTTAAAGGCATATTTTTGTTTTGCAAAAAATCATCTTTGATCGTTGCCTGTGCAACAATGATTGATAACAAATATGGACTGCAAACATTCAGCATAGTTTTCCAGTGTCTTGTAATTGACAAAAATGTGCGATTTGGTACATTTAGAATAACATTCAAGGGCAAGATGACTTCACAGTGTTGATCTCTTTTTGGAAGGTTCCGAAATAGTACCCCAATGCACTATTTTATAATGTCCATGGGTAAAAATGGACCCATATTTGACACTAGGGTGCCTCAGAAGTAAAAACAGTCATTTGATATCAAGTTATGCCAATGAGCTCGAATTTCCCTGAGAAGGTCAATGACCTGCGTGCACAAGTTAGCCGAGTTGCCCATCGCCATAACACACCTAGCATTAACCATTTTGGTCAATAGGTGAAATTAATTGTCGAAAAAATCACGATGTTAGCGAAAATCGGTAGGACATGCTTTCTCTTATGTTGTCATAAGTAAGTGGCCGGACAGGAAATCTGCAATGTTTTTACATCATTCATACGATGAGGTCGGCAGAGGATTCCCCATCAGCTATGGCAAGTGGGCGGCACGGTGAAGCACGCCGTTTTCCCGTGGAACTGCCAAAAATGGTCCTTGGGAGGGCACAAAACACCTGCACTGGCAAGGGTGGAGATATAATCGCTCAAGGTTCGTATTTATGGCACAGTAGGCCACACGCTTGGAGAAGCTTGATAATTTTTGTGGGGCCTAATTCACGGAGGTAATATATGCTGCCAATTTGGTTAGTGGGTCCAGGCAAAGCTGGCCCCACTAAAACCATAGGACACTTCACTCCAGGTAAGCTGTTATCTGGCCCCGCACTCACAGAACCACTGGACGTAATTGCCATCGGTACAAATGTACGGTGGTTCAGCGCCAATTGTGAGCCCACGGCGCGAATGTTCAGCCCATGGCACAACTGTTCAGCCCATGGCGCGAATGTTCAGCCCATGGCGCGAATGTCCATCCTATATGCACGAATGTTCAACCCATTGCGCGAATGTTAGCCCATGCATGGCTCGAATGGTCAGCTCCGGGCGCCAATGCTCAGCCCATGGTGCACCTTGAGTCGAGCCTTTCACGCCAACTCACGTTCAGGAGTCAGGGACCCAGAGAGACATCGAGCCGCCGTACCAAAGCCCATCAAAGGTCACCAGAAATGTCAGTGGTTTTGTTGTTGATAAGATTGGGATTAAACACATTTCATCAGTAAAATCATCCAGCTTTGCGGCATATTTTACACCTGAGGTGCTCTAAATGCACGGGATGTGTCGGAAACAGAGCACACTTGGTGGCTGTGATTCACCTGTGATGAGGGCAGTCCACACGCGTCACCAGCTGTGCAACTGTGGCAGTGCCATGGCATCATGGCGTTGGGACGTCCAGAGGTGGGCTAGAGCCGTCCAGGGCAGGGCCGCAGCACCGGAACAGCTCCACTTAGCACGCCTCGCAGCCGTTGGAACGCCACGACATGCAAACAAACCGCTCTGAAAGCTTCCTGGTAGGGTGACTGACCTGACCTGGCACTGTGTGACCCCGCGAGCCAGCCGGTGGGAGTGCCATCGACCTGCAGGCGGGGGAGGGCCGGCCGGGGGGTCAGAGAACACAATGGAAGTTCCAGAAATGGCGTGGAACGCCGCAGTCACGAGCCTAGAGTGGGCGTGAGGACGGAGGTGGGGGTAGACGCCGCTCGGCATACCAGGCTGCCCAGCTGTATAATATCCCACCTGCCGATATACGTGTCTTGGCATAACTGGCTGCCCAGCTGTATAATATCCCACCTGCCGATATACGTGTCTTGGCATAACTGGCTGCCCAGCTGTATAATATCCCACCTGCCGATATACGTGTCTTGGCATAACTGGCTGCCCAGCTGTATAGTATCCCACCTGCCGATATACGTGTTTTGGCATAACTGGCTGCCCAGCTGTATAGTATCCCACCTGCCGATATACGTGTCTTGGCATAACTGGCTGCCCAGCTGTATAATATCCCACCTGCCGATATACGTGTCTTGGCATAACTGGTTGCCCAGCTGTATAATATCCCACCTGCCGATATACGTGCCCAGCTGACTGATCAGACAGCCCCCAGTCACGAGCCTGGAGTGGGCGTGAGGACGGAGGTCGGTAGACGACGCTCGGCATACCAGGCTGCCCAGCTGTATAATATCCCACCTGCCGATATACGTGTCTTGGCATAATTGGTTTCCCAGCTGTATAATATCCCACCTGCCGATATACGTGTCTTGGCATACCAGGTTGCCCAGCTGTATAATATCCCACCTGCTTGTATGCGTGTCTTGAGTGCGAGTGATGTTAAGCGTGTGGTAAGTGATGTCTAAGGTCCTCGAAATGTTTGTGTTTGTATGTTGTATGTTTGTTGTACTTCGTCGTAGCGGTATGTTGGCGTAAGTATGCTGTATGTTTCTTGTACTTCGTTGTAGCAATATGGTGGCGCAAGTATGTTGAATGCGGATGTTGATCCGAATGTGCTTTGCTGCTTGAACCATTGCAATGTGTTAACTTCCCAACAGCGCGACGACTAGAATAACCAGCTATATTGTGCGAAGGTACTATAACTGCCAATACATGAATACATACATAGACACACGCATGCAATAGCCTGTTTTATTGTGCGAAGGAACTATAACTACGAATATATGAATACATACATAGACAAACACATACAATAGCCAGCTTTTTGTGTGAAGGTATTGTAACTGCCTAACCCACATACATACCTTTTGTTCGTCAAAACCTCATAATATATTGGGCATATTTGCACTTGGCATGATCTTAGATGATCTGTGGGATTGCGTTGTGCTATATGTTATAAGACACGCGTTCATGAGGAGTTAAAAAAAAAGAAGAGTGGTCTAAGCACATCGTTATTTCCTCATATTTCCGACGAGGGTCAACATTGGGGACAATGAGCAATAAAACTAACTTGCATTTGGCTAGTAAGAGGGAAAGCTCAAGAGTAGACCAGAGGCGGAAGTAATTATCATAAGAGCACCGCGGTCCTAAACAGCTCACATAGGAGGAGGGGGATTTTGGTCGGCAGACATCGCGGTATTAAATAGCTCACCTAGGAGTAGGAGGAGTTTTGGTCGGCTTACCCCGCGCTCCTAATCAGCTCACCTAGGAGTAGGGGGAGTTTTGGTCGGCTTACCCCGCGCTCCTAATCAGCTCACCTAGGAGTAGGGGGAGTTTTGGTCGGCCGACAGCGAAAAACATGACGCACATTGCACAGGCTGGTCTGAATATTTGTGGTGGAAGATCCAAGTCCCTGTACGAGCAGTGGAGATAACTCGATTCCGGACTTTGCAAAAGGATATAAAAAGGCATGGCCTGGGGAACTCGAAGGTTGGATTTCGGTTTTTCCTATGAAAGCGGAAAATACCTTTGTTGGTCATTAAAAAAACTTTTGGAAATTTAGACCGAATGCTTGCTGGGGTGGGTTTATGGACTAGGTTCCTATACTTATGGGGGCTAAATAAACGGGGTCTAAATGCGAGCGAGTGAAGCGACTTGAACCCTGCCTTCCCAGGACAGAGACCAATGCAGGCCAGCGCTCTAACTTCTGTGGCGACAGAAGCTCATATGTTATTGGAAATTGTGGAAGCATAATGCTGGTATGATGTGGCGGGCGGCAAAATCGCGGCTGTGGTCAAGACTAATGGATGCCAAATTGTCAGAATTGATGACCTTCTCAGACATGCCCACATGACCTACGCTGCTTTCCCAGGGAGACGTCCATTCCCAACATGATTCATGACGGGCAAAATACTGCCCCATGCCATGGGCGTAGGAACAGGGGGTGTCAGGGGCGGGGGCATCCCTAGTACTCTTCGCAATTAACTACATGGCGTCGGCTGGAAATAATTGGCTAACGAGTCGACTCGGCCCACCAATATTTGCGCCGATCCGACTTTGGTGACTACAATTAGCAATGTTCCTACGCCCATACAATGGCGGCACTCAGCTGTTGATATACCAGCGTGTAGAAAAGTAGATAAAACAGGCTTTGTGAAGGAAAACTCTGCTGATCAACTGAATTCCAGTGGCTTAGTCCTTGTATGGCACTAAGCAAAAACGAGCCAGCAGTATTTGTTTGGGTGATCGCTGATATAAATACAGGAGCAGAGCGTTGGACATTGTGCTTGTCTGTCCGCTGCTTGTCTGACGTGACACTAACGCAGGAGGCCACCATGCTCTCTGGAACCTGTGATGTATTTATGAGTTATTTTAAATACTTATTGTTGGATTGCGCTAACATTTGCATTAACCACGACTTGGTGCATCGCTGTCACCTCCCACTTGTAACGTGGCCAATTTCGCTACTTACCGTTGCATATTGCAGTGTTCGCATGGCATTGGTGGTGTCAGTGTCACTGCGGCTGATCTGGGCGGTCAGCTTAACGTGGAACATTAAGCCAATTAAGTAATTAAGTCATTGTGGAGCGTTAAGTAGATTAAGTCATTAAGTCACTGTGGGACAATGTCAACTTAATGTGGTCAATTTAATTGTCCAATTATGGAGCGGTTAGCGGGGCTTCTTTGCTCACCACGATTGTTGTTTTGTTTTACCCCGGCATTTGGACGTGTTGGGAGCTCCAACACAGGCACGGTGCCACGCCTTTCCCTGCAGCTAGCAGGCGCCAGTACTCGAACGTGTCCATTCGTTGGTCTAAGTTGGTGACCTTGCCACATCGGAGCGGCTCATTGAAGCGCCGTATCTGTAGCGAGGCTGGAGACGGCCCGTCAGGAGACGGGCCGTCTCGAGGAGACGGGCCGTCTCGGAGACGGGCCGTCTCGAGGCGAGAAGCAGATGCACATGCACATTCATGGCAAGACAGCACGGGCTGCACATGGAGAACACGGAGAAAGACGCACTGCAGTCTGTCGTGGAGCTGCACACAGTGCAGGCGTGTGGGCCATATATCAGTAACACCATCTGGAACCACATCAGATGGTGGTAGCTGTCAGAAGTGAAGAGGGCGCCAGCACGTCTGAGACCAGAACTTATCCCTTGTCATAAAAATTGCTTACCCTAGCCAGAATCTTCAATTTTAACCCTAATGGGTAACCATGCGAAACTAATAAGTCATAAAAAAATAACAAAAAATCGACAATTCCTCTGGTGCGTTTTCTTGCATCCCCAAAGATAAGCAATCGCTGAGAATTTCATGCAAATATTTAATCCCCTAAAGCGTGACGACTGGCTGAACTTTTTTATTCGGACGTGATCTCACTTGGCCTACTCGTGATCTCACTTGGCCTACTCGTGATCTCACTTGGCCTACTCGTGATCTCACTTGGCCTACTCGTGATCTCACTTGGCCTACTCGTGATCTCACTTGGCCTACTCGTGATCTCACTTGGCCTACTCGTGATCTCACTTGGCCTACTCGTGATCTCACTTGGCCTACTCGTGATCTCACTTGGCCTACTCGTGATCTCACTTGGCCTACTCGTGATCTCACTTGGCCTACTCGTGATCTCACTTGGCCTACTCGTGATCTCACTTGGCCTACTCGTGATCTCACTTCTTGGCCTACTCGTGATCTCACTTGGCCTACTCGTGATCTCACTTGGCCTACTCGTGATCTCACTTGGCCTACTCGTGATCTCACTTGGCCTACTCGTGATCTCACTTGGCCTACTCGTGATCTCACTTGGCCTACTCGTGATCTCACTTGGCCTACTCGTGATCTCACTTGGCCTACTCGTGATCTCACTTGGCCTACTCGTGATCTCACTTGGCCTAACTCGTTGACATAGATGACCTGACCTCAACATTTTCTCACAACATGCCAACTTGTGAACCCGACAATGCCGAGGTCAGGTCACAGGTCACGGAGCCGGATATTGCCTGGTCCGCATGCAATGCGCACAGATTTGAAACAGGGCGGAAATTGTTGTGCTCGGTGTCCGGTTTTGTGGCGGCTGAACCAGCGTCGCCATGGGTGGCGCCCTACCGGCGGCAACCTTGCATGGCGTATTTGCGGATCCAATTAACTTGCTCGGCAGACGCTAGCTTTCGTCTGCGTTGCCATGGGTCAAACGTGCTCATATGTTCTTTGATCTAGCCTCACGGGGCATCTGATTAACAGCATTTCATCAACGTCAAGTGAAAAATGTAGGATTAAGTGTGACTTATGACTATTCAGCACATTAGGTGGTGCTACAGCGCAAGCGTCACACAGCATGATAGCAACAGCGTCACACAGCATGACAGCAACAGCGTCACACAGCATGACAGCAACAGCGTCACACAGCATGACAGCAACAGCGTCACACAGCATGATAGCAACAGCGTCACACAGCATGACAGCAACAGCGTCACACAGCATGACAGCAACAGCGTCACACAGCATGACAGCAACAGCGTCACACAGCATCATAGCAACAGCGTCACACAGCATCATAGCAACAGCGTCACACAGCATGACAGCAACAACGTCACACAGCATGACAGCAACAGCGTCACACAGCATGACAGCAACAGCGTCACACAGCATGACAGCAACAGCGTCACACAGCATGACAGCAACAGCGTCACACAGCATGACAGCAACAGCGTCACACAGCATCATAGCAACAGCGTCACACAGCGTCATAGCAACAGCGTCACACAGCATCATAGCAACAGCGTCACACAGCATGACAGCAACAACGTCACACAGCATGACAGCAACAGCGTCACACAGCATGACAGCAACAGCGTCACACAGCATGATAGCAACAGCGTCACACAGCATGACAGCAACAGCGTCACACAGCATGACAGCAACAGCGTCACACAGCATGACAGCAACAGCGTCACACAGCATCATAGCAACAGCGTCACACAGCATGATAGCAACAGCGTCACACAGCATGACAGCAACAGCGTCACACAGCATGACAGCAACAGCGTCACACAGCATGACAGCAACAGCGTCACACAGCATGACAGCAACAGCGTCACACAGCATGACAGCAACAGCGCCACCCAGACAGCTAGTTGATATAGCGCCACTGACTAATCCAGGGTTTCACCAAAGGTGCGTAATTTTGAGGGGAACATTTTTCCCGAAGAATCATCACTGATTAAGAACTGTCAAGGGGATGGATGCACTCGAGTGCTCCTATGGATGCACTCGAGTGCTCCTATGGATGCACTCGAGTGCTCGAGTGCTTCTGCTGCCAGGGGCACCTTCGGCTGAAAACAATGCGATGTGCTCGAGTGTTGAGGATGTACTTTTCTACTCGGAGGACCGTCTTCGGCTAAAAAAATGCGAGGGTATGGGGATTACACACGAGAATGGAGGAGCGCCACATCTCCATTCTCTCGCCTTTTCGATCAAACATTTGAGCACTTTGCCCAGTTTCGGAGACGCGTTGGGTATGGTCAGAACACCAGTTCTCAAATGAGATAGTTTTCAAAAGAGGTCATCATCAAAAACAGTTGATTGGTTACGAAGACAATTGTGTGGTATGAAGCGGAATGCCCTGGTTTCTCCAAGAACCTTGACGACTGACACCATTTCAAAAATATCCGAGAACCTTTCTGAGGTTCAGACACCATTGGGAGCGCTCACAGAACCAAAGCATGATTTGAATGAAGTATTGTATACGGTTTCCGATGCTATTTGGGTGTGTCACAAGATAACAAAACGCTTCGGTTATGAACCGTTGTGTAGTATCTGGCGCAGCTGCAGTGTATATCAAATTTGTTCCGAGAAAACTACTCATCTCGAGTGGTTCTCAATTGCACACAACAGACATCCGATCACAAGACGATGACTCACTGTCGGTGTCCAGCCATTTAATGCCGTTCATTTGCTAACATTTTCTATTAAACCGACTGTGGACAAAATCGTAGCCAGGATACTCACACGTACAGCGGACCCATGAGTCTGCGCCACTGGTAGCTGGCTATCAGCTGTCACAGTTACATGGCTATCAGCTGGCTATCACAGCTGGCTATCAGCTGTCGTAGCCAGGATACTCACACATACAGCGGACCCACGAGTCTGCGGCCACTGGTAGCTGGCTATCAGCTGTCACAGTTACATGGCTATCAGCTGGCTATCACAGCTGGCTATCAGCCGTCACAGCTACATGGCTATCAGCTGGCTATCACAGCTGGCTATCAGCTGTCGTAGCCAGGATACTCACACGTACAGCGGACCCACGAGTCTGCGGCCACTGGTAGCTGGCTATCAGCTGTCACAGTTACATGGCTATCAGCTGGCTATCACAGCTGGCTATCAGCCGTCACAGTTACATGGCTATCAGCTGGCTATCACAGCTGGCTATCAGCTGTCGTAGCCAGGATACTCACACGTACAGCGGGTCCACGAGTCTGCGCCACTGGTAGCTGGCTATCAGCTGTCACAGTTACATGGCTATCAGCTGGCTATCACAGCTGGCTATCAGCTGTCGTAGCCAGGATACTCACACGTACAGCGGACCCACGAGTCTGCGCCACTGGTAGCTGGCTATCAGCCGTCACAGCTACATGGCTATCAGCTGGCTATCACAGCTGGCTATCAGCTGTCGTAGCCAGGATACTCACACGTACAGCGGACCCACGAGTCTGCGCCACTGGTAGCTGGCTATCAGCTGTCACAGTTACATGGCTATCAGCTGGCTATCACAGCTGGCTATCAGCTGTCACAGTTACATGGCTATCAGCTGGCTATCAGCTGTCGTAGCCAGGATACTCACACGTACAGCGGACCCACGAGTCTGCGCCACTGGTAGCTGGCTATCAGCCGTCACAGCTACATGGCTATCAGCTGGCTATCACAGCTGGCTATCAGCTGTCGTAGCCAGGATACTCACACGTACAGCGGGTCCACGAGTCTGCGCCACTGGTAGCTGGCTATCAGCTGTCACAGTTACATGGCTATCAGCCGTCACAGTTACATGGCTATCAGCTGGCTATCACAGCTGGCTATCAGCTGTCGTAGCCAGGATACTCACACGTACAGCGGGTCCATGAGTCTGCGCCACTGGTAGCTGGCTATCAGCTGTCACAGCTACATGGCTATCAGCTGGCTATCACAGCTGGCCATCAGCCGTCACAGTTACATGGCTATCAGCTGGCTATCACAGCTGGCTATCAGCTGTCGTAGCCAGGATACTCACACGTACAGCGGGTCCATGAGTCTGCGCCACTGGTAGCTGGCTATCAGCCGTCACAGTTACATGGCTATCAGCTGGCTATCACAGCTGGCTATCAGCTGTCGTAGCCAGGATACTCACACGTACAGCGGGTCCATGAGTCTGCGCCACTGGTAGCTGGCCATCAGCTGTCACAGTTACATGGCTATCAGCTGGCTATCACAGCTGGCTATCAGCTGTCGTAGCCAGGATACTCACACGTACAGCGGGTCCATGAGTCTGCGCCACTGGTAGCTGGCTATCAGCTGTCACAGCTACATGGCTATCAGCTGGCTATCACAGCTGTCCATCAGCCGTCACAGTTACATGGCTATCAGCTGGCTATCACAGCTGGCTATCAGCTGTCGTAGCCAGGATACTCACACGTACATCGGGTCCATGAGTCTGCGCCACTGGTAGCTGGCTATCAGCCGTCACAGTTACATGGCTATCAGCTGGCTATCACAGCTGGCTATCAGCTGTCGTAGCCAGGATACTCACACGTACAGCGGGTCCATGAGTCTGCGC
The DNA here is from genome assembly GCA_034440615.1 of Ashinkailepas kermadecensis. NCBI lineage: Eukaryota > Metazoa > Arthropoda > Thecostraca > Neolepadidae > Ashinkailepas > Ashinkailepas kermadecensis. Next base: position 14,173 of record JAOTOM010001128.1, read on the forward strand.
CACTGGTAGCTGGCTATCAGCTGTCACAGTTACATGGCTATCAGCTGGCTATCACAGCTGGCTATCAGCTGTCGTAGCCAGGATACTCACACGTACAGCGGACCCATGAGTCTGCGCCACTGGTAGCTGGCTATCAGCTGTCACAGCTACATGGCTATCAGCTGGCTATCACAGCTGGCTATCAGCTGTCGTAGCCAGGATACTCACACGTACAGCGGGTCCACGAGTCTGCGCCACTGGTAGCTGGCTATCAGCTGTCACTAACTAAAATCAGGAACTAACTGAGCTAATAAATGCATCAATTCAACGTCCTGTGATCACCAGCAAATAATGACTAAAATAAAAAAAACTTCAATGCATCGTACAAATACACGCCGACGGGGAACTGAACGCAACGAACAGATGCTATGTCCTGAAATTCACTCAAAGCAAAGGACTGCTCGGAAGACGATTTTGCAGGCGTCGGATGCTGGCTACGAATATCTGCATTTTGCTACCGTCAAATGACGTTTAAAATCGGGACCAATTGTTGGCAACTTATTTTGAATGAGCGTGCACCACTTAAGGTATTGTTGCGCTACTATCGCATTTAACGGTCAGCAATTTTCGGAATTCTAGTTAACTACCCCCGGAAGAAATATCGCTTTGTTCCGCGCATGACAGATGTAACGATGCACAAAACCTTGTTGCTCTGAATGCGTGGTTTACGTCGTGCGTTTGTCCGATTACACACAATTGACCGCCACGACGCGTCGTCTGGGAAGAACCCACCGTCTGCAACTTGAGACACGGTGGAATTGTTCACGCGTTCTATCTCTGAAACAGACAATTTCAGTTGTGCATGTCGGTCTGAAACCCTACAGATGCCCACCTGGCGACCGCAACCCAGCGACCGATGCAAGGTATCAACTCAGAGTGTTTGTTCTTTGCATCAGCTTCTGGTATTAACGACAGACGCGGTTCTGTACACAAGCAAGACGTTATGGGAAGGAACACAAGAACCCTATTCGTCATTACTACCCGGCGTATCGAACGTCTGGAGGCGATCCATGAGTACTGGCCGTTAAACACACAGTCAATGATCTGTCAGTTTGATCTGTTAACAGACTGCGTGGTACATTCCAGCACCCAGATCCGCCACACACCACGTTGCGGAGGGTGGATTCTCTTGGACGGCACGTGGTTGTAGCTAGTCTTGGTGTGTTAACCCCCAAAAAAGGTACGAGAAAGCGAATGCCTGGAGCAACAAGACTACTTGTCGTTGCTTAAATTTTCAGTGGAATTGTTTTTTTTTATTCCGAATGTCATCACCTTCAATTTCAGAACTGACATTAAGTATGTTAGCAAGCTGTCTGAAACAGCTGTACGTTCAGTTCAAGCATGGCGTGACAAGGAAGTGAAACGACTTGTCTTTTAGCCGAAAATTCCGACAAAAACACGGATATTCGTAACCAGCCACCGCGTCTACAATCACTATCATCGGTCGTGAGTACGCTGCGTCTGCACCGTCTGCACATGACGGCGTGGCTTGTTGTGTAATCGCCACTCACCACTCACGCCACTCACCTGCCACTTATCACCCTTTATTCAACACCACATACAAACCAAACGCATACAACCCCTCTAACGACATCACCAAAAAACATGCACTCCACAACCCAGCCAACCGGCGATTTCTTCCTTTGCCGCCGGGGGGACGGGGAGCACATGGGCTCCCTCGACCCCTGGTTGGTGGAGGAGGAGATCGCCAAATACACAGGAGTGCCCCTACACGCCAAGCAAATCAGCTCAGGGGCACTCCTGATACAAGCACACTCCGACATCGACAGCAAAATTCTCCCCACCATACACATGATACACCAGACACCCATCACCATCACTCCAGCCACGAAACTCAACACCTCTCAAGGAACAATACACACACGAGAACTTGCCGGTATCGCGGTGGAGACCCTGGTCTCCAGACTTGGGAGCCAGGGTGTCTCCGCCGCATACCGGCCGCCTCAAACACTTGGTCGACCACACACCCACATTATCATCTTAGCATTCAGCACCCGTACCCCACCCAAATACCTCAAAGCCGGCTACATAAGATACAGCGCCACTCCACGTGCACCCCTCCCTCGGCGCTGCAAAAAGTGCCAGCGATACGGCCACTCTGAGGGGGGGGGGAGGGGTGCCACTCCAACACCTACACATGCAGAAAATGCGCTGGAACCAATAACACCACAACATGTCCAGGTGGCGGGCCTTGCTGCGCCGCCTGCGGGGGAAGCACGAGGCCGGGGACAGCTCCTTCCCTCGGTGGACGGCGGAGAAGGAAATTATCCGCCTGGTCCACCTGGAGGGCATGGAGCTGTCCCTGGCCAGGAGGGCGTTGGCCGACCCGCCGGCGGCGTGGCCGACCCGCCGCACAGAGCCGGGTTACAGACCCCCACCACCACCACTAAACCACACAGAGTACCCGGCTCTGCCCACACCCACTACCCACCACCACCCGACACAAGCAAAACACAAACACCTACCCACAAACAAACCAAACGCGACCACAACCCACACCAACACCCACCACCAGCGCACGCAAAACGCGAGCACCAACACCAGCATACACCTCAGTACAGCGCCCGACACACCAACCACCACCACCACCGACCCGCCAACCGACACCGACACCGACTCCCGCACCCCCCCCGCCCCCCAACGTCCACCGCCACCACCCCAACGGCCAACAGCCTCACCATATCCACAGACCTCTCCCTCAACAGACGAGTCACCAACACACACAATCCGCACATACACAGACCAGGACACAGACACAGAGGAACATACTGACATAGAACACTCTTCAACAGACACCGAGCGGACACTCCCCCCCACAACAGAGACCACCCCCGCCCACAAACAGAGACCACCCCCCGCCCACAAACCACCAAAGACACTGAAAAACACACACAGACCGACCTCACCTAAAAGACCACTTACGCGCGCCAACACACAAAAACAATGAACACAATCATACAATGGAACACACACGGACGGCCTCATTAGACATTGGAACGAATTCAAACATTACGCATTGCAAACAAATCACACAGCACTATGCCTACAGGAAACACACTTCAAACCTCACGACCCATATCAATTTAGCATTCCTCACTACACACTACACAGACAAGACACACACAACATACATAGACCAGGCGGAGTGTGCATATACATTAGGAACACAACCCTCACCGCCTGATACAATTCAACACCACAGCAGACATATTACTCACTGAAATCCACGTACACAACACAGCTTACACACTCATTAACGTATATGACCCCCCTCGCGAAACACAGAAACCCTCTCGGAATTAAACAAGGCGCTTGATCAAATTCACACCCCTGTCATACCCACAGGAGATTTCAACTCACACCACCCACTATGGGACACTCGCACAACACAACCCGATCACAGAGCACTCACACTCATCACACTGGCTACACAACATAACCTCACAATACTCAACACTGGCTCACCAACATACCTCGTCCCAATTAGCTCCCTTCTTCCTACCACCCCAGACATAACACTAGCTTCCTCACGCATAGCCCTCACCCTATCCTGGACAGCCGACTCCGATCCCCACTTTAGCGACCACGCACCCATCACCATTACCTTCCACCAAATCCCGACCACCGGCCCACCCAACTCCCAGACGGGCCAGTGGAACCTCAAAAAAGCATCCTGGGCCCCCTTTTCAGAATCCCTAGCAGCACAAACAGCACACAACCCACAATACTCACCTGAACAATACGCAGACATGCTCCTCACCACAGCACAGCAACACATCCCACAAACAAAACCACGACACCAACACAAACCTCGCGCGGCTCCCTGGTGGAGCGAAGAGTGCCACCGGGCGATCCGCGCGAGGAACCACGCACGACACAGATATGAAAGACACCGCACCGGAAACACTCACAGCATACAAACAAAATAGAGCACTATGCAAACGCACAATCAGACAAGCCAAAAAGACCTGGAATAAATTTTGCAATCAATTTAATAGATTCACCCCTCTCGGCGAAATTTGGACACTCCTTAAAACATTTCAACACCGACAAAGACCCCCAATCAAAGCCATATTACTCCGACACAACAACAACAGCATTACAGACCCACAAACAATAGCCAACATCTTCGCGCACAATTACCAACTTAGATCATCCACTCACCTGCCTTTTAGGCTGTAGATCCTCAGAAGCTTTTAGTCTGTAGATCGGACCAATTTATGATATCAATAAACAAACAGAGTAGGTTCAGTTACCTAATACGACAAGTTTTTGGACTAGTAACAGCTTGTTTATGCACAAACCCTGAAAATGTACACCTACATCCACGCCTGGCACGTCATCTAGTCGGAAATCTGGAAGTCTGACCAAGCGAGCTTGACTTCGGAAGTATACTCGATGACAACAGCTGTTTGTCGAATTCAGTGGTCTTCAAATGCCAAATTGTCCGAGCACTCGACCACTCTTATCAATATTGCCAGCCAGCTTCAACCGCGGTAAGTGATTGGCCCTTTATGATAGCTATGACGAATCATAATCCATGTTCTAAAAAATGACGTCATCATTTGTGCTTTGATTGCATCATTTACGGCTGAAATATGTCAGGCGAGCCAACAAGCAAGTTTGTCTCAGATGCGCATATTTTGGACGTGCTGCGGTCTTTTGAGTGCTGTAAACAACCCATGCTTTGATCTTTCTTCCGAGTATGATATTCAAAGACAAGGATCAATTACCCCCCCCCCCCCAGTAGGGGTTATTCACGTAGGAGTACAGCGACATTTAAAAACGGAGCCTCGTATGGTGCGGTACAGCGGATGCCATTACAACTGTAAACATCCCGCTTGTAAAGTGGAGAGAATGTAATATTTTCGGGAGGGGCAAGATAGAATCGTAGCATCTGGAAATGATGTATTTCAATATCTATTTATAATACAGGTACTTCACAGCCATAAAATAAAACTTAAAAGGAAAAATATTCATCCGTAGGATCCATACTACCACTTCCTCCCCAATATTGTATATTTGCTGGTAATCCAACGGCAAATTTATGTTCTATCCGACAACTCCTACCTCCCGGCCCTGGTGCCAAATGCGGCCAGATTGGCTAGTTGTTTCTGTGAATTAGGGTGCGTTCTTTGTCTCCTTCATTCCGCGGATTCCGTGGACTGTGACGTATGATATTTCGTGGACTGCAGCCACGGAACGTTCTGTGAAATTTCGCGCCGGATTACTTATGTGAGCCATTTGTGTCGCTGTTCACAAACCTTCCTACTAATTCGTATGATTAGCATTCATTGCATGCTGTTACATTATAGCAATGTGGTTGAATCACTTGCTGGTAACACCAGTAATTATGCAAAGCTCTGAACTATGATCTTATTGTTATTGGCCACTGATGCCTAATTTAATGCTCATGGTGTCGACAATAAAAAGGATACAAATGCGAAACTATTCTGAGATGGCTCGTGTTCTAGGTAGATGAATGTCAGACATGTCCAGGGCAGGCTATGACAGGCATGTCAAGGGCAGGGATGAAATTTGCATTGGTCATTGCAGAGTGAACATGCCGACAGCGGACCGACGTCGTTTCGCTATCTGGACGCCAGTGGCCCGCTGTCGGCTGAGGAGTGGAATGTCCGCCAAGCCTATATGCAGCCGAAACCCAGCCAACGTGGGACCGCCGCCAGGCTGCTGTCAGGACGCTTGGGGCCCGCTGTCGGCTGGGTAGTGGGATGTCTGACAGCGGCCCGACGTCAGCCGGCCGCTATTGATATGCCGAATTCAACCCGACATATGTTGATATTCCAGATCAGTATGCCGATGTCGGGCGGAAAGCGGTTCGATGTCGGCATACCGTTTACGAGATGTCGAGCTCGCCCCGACACGTGCGAACAGCGGGTCAACATCGGCATGTTTACTGTGTGGAGATGCAAATAATCGGAAAAAGAAGTTTCTGAAGGTAGTGTCTAGCTTACTGCTGTTTCACCTCAACAGTTGAGAATTTGACCACACTGCAACGGAAAACCCTCGCCGGTGGGAACATGGCATTTATTAGTGACATCTTCGCACAATCTAGCCCAATCGTAATCCACTCTACAACTTTACTTGCGAATTTGCAATGTCTTCCTTGGCCCGCACATCACTTCCAATGTGCGTCGCCATCTTGGAAGAAACCGCACAGAACGGGGCTGGAAGCTTTTTTCAGTCCGCGCGTTCCCCGGGGAATCCACGAAATCTGGCCGCGGAATTCGTGCGGAATGGACAAAGAACGACAGATGACGTCAGAGTCCACGGAATTCCTGGACGGAACGCGACAAGGAACGCGGCCTTAAGCGCTTTTTTCAAACAGTGCCACAGTTTGAATATGTTGGTTGAGTTTAATATTGAATTTATTACTTCATGAAAACTTCTGGAACATTTCATATCTACAGATAAACTACATATATTTCAATGATATTCCCTTCATACTAGACGAAGTCATCGACATTGCATCCCGGTGCTTATTGGTGGTCGTGAAACGTGCTATAGGTAGCTTGAAACATTGCTATGTAACTACACCAAAATAACCATATATTCACCAAAATATTTCCATATGCTCGAGCGTAGCTGATACTATAGCTGTGATGACGTTTGTCGACGATTCCGACTGCGGTTCGAGAAGTTGACAAGGTAGCACTAGCATAAAACCAAACGTGCGTTTTTGAAGTGTTTGATCATGTCATCATGTCAAACTATCCGCCGTCGCTTTGACAGCTCGAAACAAGACTCATAATCTGGTCAGGCTTACATTGACGTAGACAAGCCAGAAATACAAGGAATGGACTTGACAGGAGCAAGACATCATTCGGTCAGTGTTAAACGATTATTTTCCTTATCCTCCTCTTCTGAGCACACGTCCTCATTTCTGTGTGTGGTACATCGGCGCAAGACGAGCCGAGCCGGACGATGTGCCGCTGTTTCCCGAGCCGAGCCGGACGATGTGCCGCTGTTTCCCGAGCCGAGCCGGACGATGTGCCGCTGTTTCCGAGCGAGCCGGACGATGTGCCGCTGTTTCCCGAGCCGAGCAGGACGATGTGCCGCTGTTTCGAGCCGAGCCGGACGATGTGCCGCTGTTTCGAGCCGAGCCGGACGATGTGCCGCTGTTTCCCGAGCCGAGCAGGACGATGTGCCGCTGTTTCCCGAGCCGAGCCGGACGATGTGCCGCTGTTTCCCGAGCCGAGCCGGACGATGTGCCGCTGTTTCCCGAGCCGAGCCGGACGATGTGCCGCTGTTTCCCGAGCCGAGCCGGACGATGTGCCGCTGTTTCCCGAGCCGAGCCGGACGATGTGCCGCTGTTTCCCGAGCCGAGCAGGACGATGTGCCGCTGTTTCCCGAGCCGAGCCGGACGATGTGCCGCTGTTTCCCGAGCCGAGCCGGACGATGTGCCGCTGTTTCCCGAGCCGAGCCGGACGATGTGCCGCTGTTTCCCGAGCCGAGCCGGACGATGTGCCGCTGTTTCCCGAGCCGAGCCGGACGATGTGCCGCTGTTTCCGAGCCGAGCCGGACGATGTGCCGCTGTTTCCCGAGCCGAGCCGGACGATGTGCCGCTGTTTCCCGAGCCGAGCCGGACGATGTGCCGCTGTTTCCGAGCCGAGCAGGACGATGTGCCGCTGTTTCCGAGCCGAGCCGGACGATGTGCCGCTGTTTCCCGAGCCGAGCAGGACGATGTGCCGCTGTTTCCGAGCCGAGCCGGACGATGTGCCGCTGTTTCCCGAGCCGAGCCGGACGATGTGCCGCTGTTTCCCGAGCCGAGCCGGACGATGTGCCGCTGTTTCCCGAGCCGAGCCGGACGATGTGCCGCTGTTTCCCGAGCCGAGCCGGACGATGTGCCGCTGTTTCCCGAGCCGAGCCGGACGATGTGCCGCTGTTTCCCGAGCCGAGCAGGACGATGTGCCGCTGTTTCCCGAGCCGAGCCGGACGATGTGCCGCTGTTTCCCGAGCCGAGCCGGACGATGTGCCGCTGTTTCCCGAGCCGAGCCGGACGATGTGCCGCTGTTTCCCGAGCCGAGCAGGACGATGTGCCGCTGTTTCCCGAGCCGAGCCGGACGATGTGCCGCTGTTTCCCGAGCCGAGCCGGACGATGTGCCGCTGTTTCCCGATACATGCCGCACCATAGTTGCAGTCTTCCATCTCAGCCTCCCTGCCCGGTGTCGTGGTCTGCTTTATTGAAGCTCAACTTCATCTGACTGCCGCTCAAATCTCATTTGAATAATCCATCGCCACCGGTACATTGGCAATCGCGAAACTGCTCGTTGCTGTGGACATAGTTTGCGGTACAATACATCAATGAAAGAATAAATGAGTGATCAAACACAGTTGTATTTGCCCTGGCTGAAGTATCTGAAGCTGAACATCCTGCGTACCTCGTGGGTTGGCATCTCAGTGAGACCAGATGAGTAATTGCACCAGGCGCCGGGGCTCCAAATGGATTTCTGGCTTGCAGACTAATCAGGCGAGGTTTTCATTTGGTGGTGCACTAGGGGCTGCCGGTTCCGAGATTGCAGCAAACGTCTCACTGCATCATCTGACATTGCAGACGGCACAGCAAACGTCTCACTGCATCATCTGACATTGCAGACGGCACAGCAATCGTCTCACTGCATCATCTGACATTGCAGACGGCACAGCAAACGTCTCACTGCATCATCTGACATTGCAGACGGCACAGCAAACGTCTCACTGCATCATCTGACATTGCAGACGGTACAGCAACGTCTCACTGCATCATCTGACATTGCAGACGGCACAGAGAACGTCTCATTGCATCATCTGACATTGCAGACGGCACAGCAAACGTCTCACTGCATCATCTGACATTGCAGACGGCACAGCAAACGTCTCACTGCATCATCTGACATTGCAGACGGCACAGCGAACGTCCCACTGCATCATCTGACATTGGAGACGGCACAGCAAACGTCTCACTGCATCATCTGACATTGCAGACGGCACAGCAAACGTCTCACTGCATCATCTGACATTGCAGACGGTACAGCAAACGTCTCACTGCATCATCTGACATTGCAGACGGCACAGCAAACGTCTCACTGCATCATCTGACATTGCAGACGGCACAGCAAACGTCCCACTGCATCATCTGACAGAACAAGGGAAGAGGCGAGGGGTAAACTGTGCCGCATTACACACCGGTAGTGCGGCACGGCCTACAACGTGCGGCCTGGTAACCCAGCCACGTATCCCTGCCACCAGAGCTCTGTGTGAGGTCAAGGGAACAGAGTTGAAGATGCCGGGGGTTTGGGTGTCAGGAACTCCCCTGAGATCGGGATCGATCCTTCCAGGGATAGTCAGTGGAATCTGGGATCTGGGTTAGGAGTTTGATTTTTTTTTGTAGGGGGTAGATGGGGAAATAGTATAACTTTCCCAACCATGAGTCTTACAAGCGCTGGATCTGGAAGTTCGAAGACCGCCTGGAATCTCTGAGATCTTCCCTCATACAAGGCAAGTCGTGAAGTCAATGCACAAGGAGCCTGGCTAATTTGAATAGTGCATGTTATGTCCAACGAAATCAAATGTACCGGGTTTGTAAATATCAAGCAATCAAATAGAAGAGCGTCACTTCAAAGAGGACATGCATCCAAGTAGGGAATGCGATTCTCATGCATTCAGCTTTTCCGGAATATCGCCAGAGGGGGCATACTCCTGGATCGACACTCAAATTTCCACCCGAACATGGCTGAGTACTCTCCCTGTCTCCTACGCACAACCAGGAAGTAGTGTCGCCGTTTCGTTGACAAATGACCTTCCGCCGTCAGGCTATACTTCTAACACCGTCTGGTGTCGCCGGACACAACCGCCTCCAACAGCACCGCTGGTTGTTATGCCAGCGTCACCTCTTGCCGCGCCGGTTCATTATGTTGGCCGATGGAGATGATGTGCATCATTATGGAGAAACCGTCACGGCCCGGTCAATGCGATGGTTCACTCGGTGGTGCGGAGTCCTGTGGTCTCCTCCGTGCTGGCATGACGGTTCGAGTCGCTGCACGCGCTCACAATTGCTCCCAGGTTGGGAGGTCACCTGGCAACTATCCGCACTGTACAGATCCCTCGGTGCCTTTCGAAAGGAGTAGACCACTTAGCCTACTCCTCTCATCATTCTCCTCGCCTGACATCATGCCATCCTCGAAAAAGCAACGCAATTTTCCCAGCCCCCACCCTCAACTACAAATTTGTGTTGCAGGGAACTAAAGTAAACTAAACATTATCATAATCGTCTAACCACCCGAAAAGCGATCTCCACTCCACCTCGCATTCAGCACCTTGACTTGCACGTACATTATAACGTGATAACCCATGTGACGTACACGGGCTCTGACTTAGTTTGCAAAACACACCGCCTTGAATGCAGCGCAAGTGACCTTTATTGCCCGACACGGACGAAAATATACACCCTCTCCCTCTCCCTCTCTCTCTCCCTCTCCCTCTCCCTCTCCCTCTCCCTCTCCCCTCTCCCTCTCCCTTCTCCCTCTCCCTCTCCCTTCCCTCCCTCTCCCTCTCCCTCTCCCTCTCCCTCTCCCTCTCCCTCTCCCTCTCCCTCTCCCTCTCCCTCTCCCTCTCCCTCTCCCTCTTCCTCTCCCTCTCCCTCTCCCTCTCCCTCTCCCTCTCCCTCTCCCTCTCCCTCTCCCTCTCACTCTCACTCTCACTCTCCCTCTCCCTCTCACTCTCACTCTCACTCTGTATCTCGCTCTCACTCTCCATCTTCCTCTCCCTCCCTCTCTCTCCCTCTCCCTCCCTGCCCCTCCCCCTCCTCCTCCCTCCCTCCCTCCCTCTCTCTGCCCCTCCCCCTCCCTCCCTCCCTCCCTCCCTCTCTCTCTCTCCCCCTCCTTTCCTCCATCCTTCCCTTTCTTTTGTCTCTTCTTCTCGGCGACGCGACAAGAGGAAGTCGTGTTGATGCATTGGTGCCACCACACACATAAATTATCACAACTCCGTCGTTAAGCCTTCTCGGTCGGGCCACGAGCTGACGATCTGCACAGAAGTATTTGATTGGCACGGATCTGGAACACTTAACGATGAATCTGTCACAGCAAACAGCTAGACTTTCTGAACACGAGGATAGCTGCTTCCACAGTTCCACAGTTTCACATTTTTTGTGCGAATCATTGACTGCAGAGCCGTCCCTCCCGTGTTGGTACCGGTGGCGACGGTAGCCAGGCCCGTACCACTCTAGCATTGCAGAAAATGCTGTTTTGCTACTCCAGGTGGCTGGGGACTGTAGAAACACTGCTACGCCAGGGAGCTGGGGACTGTAGAAACACTTTGGACTCCGACCACTTATTTCAATTCCTGGATCGGCACCTGGATAACAGCAGCCCGTAATGCATACACAAGCAGGGCGACTGCTCACAGACCTTGAGCGATGTCTTTCGCGCTGCCCGTAGTGGTGCATGACGAGGAAATCACATCAAACCAGCGCCGGTCCTACGAAGTAGCTGCTCGCACATTCCCGAGCAGACCTATTGCAGGGAGACACCGGCCATTGCGTCTCACCAGTCACGGGTCGACGTGCTGGTGACGCGACGCGTGTCCAAGGGTGCACGGTTTCTGCCCAGATGTTATCGACGGTAAAGCGGCTGGCTGCCAGTTTAACGAATGATGTCAGCACAGGGTTGGAGAGTTGAATATGCAGACCCGGTGGCCGAGAATGTTAGGCGATCCGAATCCTGACCCGAGTTTAGTGTCCTCAAATTACGTCTAGTTCAGAACTCATAATGGATGCAGATTATGCCGTAAACTATAAATTAGTTCGCGAAGCACGGACAGCTTTCCGATAATACTTGACAAAGATTTGACACTGTCAGAAGATGAAAAAGTGTGCCACGTCAACATCATAGCAGACATATTCTGGGCCTGGGAATGTCTCCTCGCCTTTCCTCAACAAAAGCAAATCATATCGCCAAGCAAGGCGCATCAGCACCAATTCGTTGAAAGTTGTTCGCGAGTCGCAATAACAAGGAGATGAACAGGAAGCGTCTCATCACGCCAAGAACGCAGCGTCCTGTCGCGGCTCGGGTACGGCACGATCAAGGGGCGACTGTAGGTAATGCTACTAAGTCCAAAGCCAAGCCACTTGCAGCTATATTGCAGTGAAATGAGGTTACCGGATCAGGTCATGGTAAAGGTTAGTCATCTAGCAAAAACAAAAATGCATATGACACTTATTTGCAAAATGCTTGCAAAAGGATCGTAAGAAGTTGCTGCAAAGCATTGCCAGTCAGCTTGCCGGTTTGGTATTTTACCAGCTTTAGAATGTCGACAAAATGTACCACTTGGGTGTACCGGGCAGCGATGATTCAGAACATTTGCCTAGTAAGTGACAGGTTGTGAGGACGTACGTGTATGACATTCTCGGTCACAGGGCATTGTCACCCATCCTTCCGACAGGCGCACAGTGTGATAACTCAAGTGAAAAACTGGCCAGAAATGCATTTATCGACCATTTTTGTATGCCATATTCGTGGCGCCATGGCATCAGCAAATGCTTGACGCACACTAGGTCACAGTGTTTATGACAGTTTTCACAAAATTTGATATAGTAACAAGTCCATGAACATGGACAACATTACGTGTGGAAAAAACCATGCACGCGTGCACAAATGTTGTCGGAGTTTGACGACTGATAAAGGTAAGATGCATTCTAAAAACCTGGACAAGTGAGGTATGAAATGATAGCTGAGAACATTCTCAATGCGCTAAGCAATTCCAAAAGGCATAGAACGATTCACAATATTCTACTTTTGATTAAAAAATAAGTCATTACAACAGTCGTTAAATTTGTAGTGCCTCCAAGTTCGATTAAGGTTTTAAAAAACGCACAACAGCGCACAACCAGAGACCAATCCCAATGAAGTCAGCGATCCTTTGACTATATGTACCGTAAGTTTCAGCTGCACCTATCTGCTCTAACACCGGTAGTGATAAATTGTATCCCAGCAGGTCGCGGTGCGATGCGGTGGCCGGCACGGGGAAGCCCCGGCAGGTCGCGGTGCGATGCGGTGGCCGGCACGGGGAAGCCCCAGTCGGACGTCGCGACGCGCCGGCTGGCGAGGTAGCCTGATCCAGCGATCGCGGTGCAAAAACTCCCCTAACTGACGAGGCGACTAAGTCGAGATAGGTCGCGTAGAGCGTTTCCCATGGCAGGGGAGCTGTCCTTGCCTGTAATGGTCTGGTCAGTGTGGTTGGATTTTGCGAACAGTGAACATGGAGGTGCTTGTCAGCAGAGAGGAATTAGTGGACTTGTTAACCAGTGCAAAAGGTTTTGGGCGTGGAAACTATTATGCTCATGTATTTACCTATAGTTTGCAGTTAGTTATGGAGAAAATCCCTCAGGACTATCTCACGAGTGAGTCGTCGATTGTGGACACGAAAAAGGCGACCGACTCGATCACCAAGAACTTAAAAGGAAAGTCGGTTAAGTGTGAGCGAGCCCAGGGTAAATTCAGAAGTCAGTTTGCGACTTATCTTTCGGGAGACGAGGTGTTCTACGTGTCTCTGAAGCTTCATGACCACGTCGTGAGTGATGATGAAGCTTAGACCCGCCTTGATGACGAGGCCGTGGAGGGAGCGCGAGGGCGACCAGGTAGAATCTACGATCAGCTCAGCGCCCGTTCTCAGCGTCGGGCGTCCTCAAGAGTTGCTCAACAGCACAGTTCTCTGTAGCTCGTGGTGGCTGCTAGGTAAATTGCTTGTGCTGAGAGCATGAAGGACGCGGCTTTCGTGCTGCGACAGGTGGGGGTATAACCGAATCGGCCCAGCAAGATTCGCTGGGCTCTCAGAAGCTCTAAAGTGAGCCAACCCGAGCGCGTGTCAGGAGACCGGGCGGTGGCAATGTGTGTGTCAGCTGACTTGTCTGTGCACGGCTACCGTATGGTCCGCCGAGTGAAGAATGATGCGGCGAAGACAGACATCCTGCCTGCCTATGGAAAGGTGCATGAGGCCAAGGCAGAGTGCTATCCGGCAGTCAACAGCATGCAATTCACCGAGACGTCAGCTCTCCTGCATCATACGTCAGCTCTCTGCAGGTTCTCCTGGATCATACGACGCAGCGGCTGGTGGCATGTCTGCCGTCTGTCGCCCGTACGGACTCAGCTTCACCTGCCGACCAGCAGTCGACGTCATCCAGCACCTGCACTTCGGCCGTGCTTCACGTGAAATGGGAATTTCACGAGGCTACAGGACAAGCTGCATACAAACAGATGGGAGACGGCGATGAAGCTGCAGAACAAAATATGTTCTGTACCACTCTGATGCCTTTGCAACTAACTGGGTGGCACTTGCGTCTGGACCAACCCACGCCGTCTTCAATCTGCTTCTGCCGGTCGTTGCGGATCCAGTACAAGCGACAGCAGAGGCCTCCCAGAAAGAACGATACAGTGTTAAATCCGAGATACGTCTACTGAGGCCAACCTACGTCGCCGCAACAGACGGTACCAGTTTCAGAGTGGCGTACAATCTTCAACTCATCATGATTGACAGCAAGGTGGCGAACGCTCTGACCAACACCGGCAGCAGCATGACATGCACCATTTGTGGGTGCACACCTCATCAGATAAATGACCTGTCTGCTGCCGTGCCTCGGCCTGCCCGCGAGGGTGCATGTCAGCTCGGTCTCTCAACTATGCATGCCTGGATTTGATGCTTTGAGTGCCTTCTCCACATTTCTTACCGCCTGGAGGCCAGTGTGGGCAGTGTCTGGCGAAGAAAACAAGGTGCGTGTGAAAGAAATAAGGAAGGAATTACAGAAGCAGTTCCGGGAGAGACTGGGTCTTGTCGTGGATCAGCCATGTGCGGGTGGTAGGTACGTCTAACGACGGTAACACGGCTCGACGTGCCTTCAGAGACTCATATTTTACCTGTGTGTCATATCTTAGGGATGTATTTTGGAATAACTTCAGCCACTTATGACAAGGGGATCTTGGATCTATTCTGCGGAGCAATTATTAGGTCATATTTACAGTGTACAATGCTCACATAGCAAACGCTAACCAATAATTATCCAATATATGAGTGCCCATGGACTTCGCTTATGACGTCATTATGATGTCACTATACATGATCGGACGTCTATATATGTTATGTCGATGTCTATGTCGATCTGAAAACACAAGGTACACTAGATACTCATGTAGGTGTGTGTACAATTTGAGCTGTCTATCTCGATTGGTTCCCGATAGATTTCGCGGAAGCAAAATGAGGGGAGGGGAATGTTCCCTTCACTCTAGTAGGTATTACCTCTGAAATTCCTGGGTTAAACAATCTTTAAGACAATAGAGCTTCTCCATATTTTCGAAATGTGAAGCTCTTTCGATTAAGACCAAAATCGCCCCTGTAACTAGCATACTTTGTCCGCAATGATTTATGGCCAGTTTTTCCCTCGAGTTATCGCAGTGTGAGGCGGCACAGGAGGCCAGTGGGACCCAACGGCTAGATCCGGCACGCAGTACACGACACGGAGAATGTAGGTACCAAATCCCACGAGAGCGCGGACTGTTGTGCTGCTCCTCCTGGTGTGAGGAGCACCGCTGACAGTTGGGCTCCTCCTGGTGTAGCAGGGTTCTGGAAGCACTGCTGACTGTTCGGTTCTTCCTGGTGTAAGGAGCACCGCTGACAGTTGTCCCGGTTAAGCACCGCTGACAGTTGGACAGTTAGACTCCTCTTGGTGTAAGAGCTGCTGTTTGGTTCCTCCTGGTTTAAGGGATTGTAGAGCACCGCTGACAGTTGGGCTCCTCCTGGTGTAAGGAGCACCGCTGACAGTTGGGCTCCTCCTGGTGTAAGGAGCACCGCTGGCAGTTGGGCTCCTCCTGGTGTAAGAGGCACCGCTGACTGTTCGGTTCCTCCTGGTGTGAGGAGCACCGCTGACAGTTGGGCTCCTCCTGGTGTGAGGAGCACCGCTGACAGTTGGGCTCCTCCTGGTGTAAGAAGCACCGCTGACTGTTGGGCTCCTCCTGGTGTAAGGAGCACCGCTGACAGTTGGGCTCCTCCTGGTGTGAGGAGCACCGCTGACAGTTGGGCTCCTCCTGGTGTAAGGAGCACCGCTGACAGTTGGGCTCCTCCTGGTGTGGTGTGTGAGTGTAGTGGGAGTTTTTGGGCGGGTCAGCTGCTTCAGCTATATTGCGCCCAACTCCTGACATGGAGCACCGCTGACTGATAGCGAGTGAGACGCATCCACATCGCTAATCCCCAGGGACTCAAACAGGGACTCAAACAGGGACTCAAACAGGGACTCAAACAGGGACTCAAATAGGGACTCAACTTTACGAGTTCTCAGATTAGGGAGTTCGGTCATGGTCTCTCTACTTGGGCTAGACAATGTTCTTCTTGACATGCAGTTCCTGACCGAATTCTAGAGTGCGCCCATCTCATTCCCCGGAGCGATTTTTTTTAGCGATTACGCTCCTCTGAGTAGAAGAGGAACCGTCTGTGTAGAAACGGCGTCCCTGCAGAACGCTCGAATACATCCTCCCTCACCCCGCCTAAAAGAAATTATCCTCAAAGTCAGTGGTGCCTCTTCATACATATGCGCCCTTCCTCTTGTCAACATGTATGGATCCACACACGTACCTCGCTAATTTATCGCGATGCAGATGTCACCGCCTGTGCATTTCTCCTCTGAAAAATATCGAAGCGATAACTTCGCGACACCGCTCACAAAGGTGCAGCCACCTGTCGGCGACCTGTGGAACCAGCCGCCGAATGTAGCAGCTTTGGGCAGGATCTCATTGTTGGGCGCGCTGGACAAGTCAACCGGCTGTCGAACAGGGACGGCTGCAAGGATGGTCAGCCACATCGTAGCTGTCATCGACGATATGAACGGGCCACTGCCGCTCCACTCAGCTCACTGGCTGTGCCAAGAGGCCGGGAGGAGTAGACCGGCAGCGGCAGTCACCAGTGGCATGCTGCGCCGCACGACATTACATGACATCGTTTACTTTCGGCTCACTCCGGTGTTCGACCGCTGTACTTCCTCCGTTATTAAATTGGTCACTATATCCCTCCGTCCAACTTTCGGCGATCCGTCCATTCGTTGGCTCGTCGTGCTATCCCAAAGCTTTTTCTCCGATGCGTGCCATCCTATGGTATGTGTATTAGGAAGGTTCTTTTTTCCTTGCTTGGTATCTCGCTTATGTTGGGGGGGGGGGGGCAAACTTCTGTGGGCTACGTGATAGAACTATGGACCTCGACGTTGGCGATATTAAAGACCCTGGTTATGTTTTCAATGGCTCTATATCTCAATCTCAGAGCTCTGATTCAAACATCTCTTGACAGGCACCTCAAAACCGGCACTTATATGTATTTGCTTCTTTAATTAGCAGTTATCTAGCGATAATTATTCAGGTTTCAGTAGTGGAGCGTGATAGTCTAATTAGTGCAATAGTGTCTTTAAACGACCGACAGCTTCAACTCCTCAACAGACGATTCACGAAGCCATCCCACATCTTCATACATATCAACAGTCGTATCTTGTTATACGCACCACATCACGGAACATCATCTCAGTCTCTGGTTACACATTCAAATCTTCAAGAGAATACAGCGTTCACATACGATTCAGCTTACATCCAGACCGGTCTTCATTTACTCTAAGACTTTCTCTCGTAAGCTTACATTTGTACACACAGACAAACAGTGACTCTCAGGCAGAGTTCCACAGACGTAACTCTGGCGACTGGCCTGACGGCCAGTCGCCTTCGCCGTAGGTCCAAGCCCCAACCGCTCGCGTCGACAACTCGGTGGCAAGTGAGAGAGAGATCCCTCTCGGCTCTCCACGAGCTTAACTCTACTTAACTCTTAACGTCATGGTCGCGCGACCGACTGCGCATTCCAGGGCAACAGCCCGGGGCATCCGACAACCCGACAACAATGGCTCGCACACGCGAACTCTACCACACCGGGGGTGGCGGCGTCCCTCAGACCTCGGACATTATCAGAGCTCTGGTTACAAACAGAGCTCGGCCGACTCGTGGGAACCACTGCTGACCTGGCATGTTTCGGCGGCACCGGGCCGCGGCCTGGCGTCTGACATCAGAGCTGCTGACTGCACACAGGCAGCCGGCATTCCGGGGCGTTACAGCCCATCTGTCATCTGACACTCCAGACACATTCAAGACACATCTGCAATCACAGATTCACACCTCACATCACAGACGCATTTAATATTGGCCACGGGGTATGACATCTGTCATACCTGTCATCCCACACACACACATTGCACGTGTCCTGTCAGACAACTGTCATACTATTTATGTACTTACACACCTGTCATCTCTCAGTCATGTACACACACACACACCCACACACACACACCTGCCCGACTGTTCCCAGAATAGAATCACTGACATACATCACCCACTGACGGTCACATCACCTCACTGGCATTCACACGGCGGCGGCCTGCATCAGGGTCACGTCGTCAGACGGCGGCGGTACCAGGGTGTCAGATAGCTATGCACTTCTCCTGGAAATTGGGGATGGGGGGGAGTAAAGTCCGCTGGCCTCGGCGGTGGTCGGCGACAGTGCCGACGTAAGCTGTTCGGCCGACCCGTGGTACGGTACCGGCCGGAACCTGTCTCCACATTCAGTGGGGTGTACTGTAGGGGAGGGGCTAGATTTCTGAAATAAAAGGGTCCCACAACCAGCTTGTCTACATATGCTCTGTCTCTCCTTTCACCACGCTGCTTATCAATTAGTCCACTATGTTAGTCCTGGATCTTCCTCACTCGGTCCAGTCGTCTGTCTGTTTGCCCTGCTGTCCACTGTTGCTGTCCACTGTTGATGTCCACTGTTGATGTCCACTGTTGCTGTCCATTGTTGTTGTCCACTGTTGCCGTCCACTGTTGCCGTCCACTATT
Organism: Ashinkailepas kermadecensis; assembly: GCA_034440615.1. Classification (NCBI taxonomy): domain Eukaryota; kingdom Metazoa; phylum Arthropoda; class Thecostraca; family Neolepadidae; genus Ashinkailepas; species Ashinkailepas kermadecensis. Next base: position 33,138 of record JAOTOM010001128.1, read on the forward strand.
GCTGTCCACTGTTGCTGTTCACTGTTACTGTACACTGTTGCCCTCCACTATTGCTGTTCACTGTTGCTGTTCACTATTGCTGTTCACTATTGCTTTCCACTGTTGATGTCCACTGTTGCCGTCCACTGTTGCTGTCCACTGTTGCTGTCCATTGTTGTTGTCCAATGTCGCCGTCCACTGTTGCCGTCCACTATTGCTGTCCACTGTTGCTGTTCACTGTTACTGTACACTGTTGCCCTCCACTATTGCTGTTCACTGTTGCTGTTCACTATTGCTGTTCACTATTGCTGTCAACTGTTGCTGTCCACTGTTGCTGTCTACTGTTGCTGCACAATGTGCAGTGTGATGCTGTCTATCGTTCTGCTGTTCATCCGTCCGTCGCCCGGTAATCCGCCTGTCTGTCCACCAGCACCTCACTCACAATCCGAGTGTCTGTCCACCGGCACCTCACTCACAATCCGAGTGTCTGTCCACTGGCACCTTACTCACAATCCGCGAGTCTGGCCACCGGCACCTCACTCACAATCCGCGTGTCTGTCCACCGGCAACTCACTAAAAATCCGCCTGTCTCACCACCGGCACCTCACTCACAATCCGAGTGTCTGTCCACCGGCACCTCACCCACAATCCGCGTGTCTGTCCACCGGCACCTCACCCACAATCCGCGAGTCTGGCCACCGGCACCTCACTCACAATCCGCGTGTCTGTCCACCGGCACCTCACTCATGACACGCCGCCTGTCTGCCTCTTGGCACGTGTCCGTCGGTGTCGTCGTCGCCGACGGCACCTGTTGGCTCCCAGCGTCGACGCCGACGGCAGACACGCGACCGGCGTCGGCGGCGACGATCGGCAGCAGTCTGTCGTCGGCACCGACGGGCGGTGGTGGCGTCGGCTCCGACGGGAGTTGGTGGCGTCGGGCGCGTTCGGCCACGGTGTTGGCGTTGGCTCTGCACGCAACAGACATAGCCATACGGAGTCTGTCGGATCCAGGCCACGGGTCGGACGCTTATGGAGGCAAAGTGCAGACGCAGGAACTTGTGACGGTGGCGGAGGTGCGCACGTCGGGAGTGCTGTAGAAGCTGACTGGGTGCCGCACGTCGGGAGTGCTGTAGAAGCTGGCTGGGTGCCGCACGTCGGGAGTGCTGTAGAAGCTGGCTAGGTGCCGCACGACGAGCGGTACGAGGACCTGACTGTCGGAATTGGGGCCGGTCAAGAGAGAGAGCCCGAGTCGACGCATCGACAGCCAACCTCGAAGGGTCGACGGAGTTTTCACCAACCAGAGCGTAGGTGAGTGGCGTCACGGCTGTTGGTATGTGTTTTGCGCGGAATGTGATGAACTACGATGATGAGACGGCAGGGTCAGTGGAGCCTAGTGAAAGGCGTGTGTAAGGCCCTTTTAGCCACATTCATTTCGTGTATTTTTACAAATATGATTTATAATGTATGGGCAGTGAGCCGTCCGCATGAACGTAAGCAAGTTTTCTGAAACAGCCAAAGTCAACACAAACAGGCGTGAAAAAGCAACATATCTTTAACCACATCCCTACCATCCCTTTGGCATGGTGGGTCTCCCTACCGAAGGGAGACCCACCATGCCAAAGGTGGGTCTCCCTTCGGTAGACCCACCTTTGGCATGGGAACAGCGGACGATTTGCTAAGAAGGAGGGAGCATTAGGTGGCTCCTTTCCCAGCAACGCTACTGCTTTCCATGCGACTGTGTAAAATAGAAGAAAAAACTTCGCTGGGTGGATCCTGGAGCAGGACCACGGGCGACGCTTTACCAAATCGACTGGGGGAGGGTGGGTAGCAGCATAGCTGATAAATGCATCATAGCTGATGCTGCAGGAACTGATGCAAGTTGGGTGCATGGGATATGTCTCCCTCCCCGTGGAAGGGCTGCGCCCGTCTGACTAGAAGGTCTCCATTCAGGGACGCTCGGCTGCACCCGCTTCAATTCCTAAGCCCGAGACTGGGTTAAAAGGGCGACCCTCCAGAGCACTCTAGTGCATTGCCTTGGAGTCATCTTAATCAGTGGTGCCCATTCAGTCGAGTGATCGTCCCCCCACCGCCGATGAAATTTACCGAATACATCCCTGCCTTCAGGGTAAATGAGAATTTAGGAGCTTTGAGAATAATGTCCTCAAAGAAAACGAAACCCCTGCGCAGTTCCGAACCCGACCTCGACACTCAGTGTCTGAAACCTTCCCACGTCCTTGTGAAGAGCATGCGTGGACCGTGTAGTCAGCAGTGAGGGTGACGTGTGACGTGTAATCAGCAGTGAGTGTGACGTGTGACGTGTAATCAGCAGTGAGTGTGACGTGTGACCGTGTAGTCAGCAGTGAGGGTGACGTGTGGCCGTGTAATCAGCAGTGAGTGTGACGTGTGACGTGTAATCAGCAGTGAGTGTGACGTGTGACCGTGTACTCAGCAGTGAGGGTGACGTGTGGCCGTGTGACCGTGTAATCAGCAGTGAGGGTGACGTCTGACCGTATACTCAGCAGTGAGGGTGACGTGTGACCGTGTACTCAGCAGTGAGTGTGACGTGTGGCCGTGTACTCAGCAGTGAGGGTGACGTGTGGCCGTGTACTCAGCAGTGAGGGTGACGTGTGACCGTGTACTCAGCGGTGAGTGTGACGTGTGACCGTGTACTCAGCAGTGAGGGTGACGTGTGGCCGTGTAGTCAGCAGTGAGTGTGACGTGTGGCCGTGTACTCAGCAGTGAGGGTGACGTGTGGCCGTGTACTCAGCAGTGAGTGTGACGTGTGACCGTATACTCAGCAGTGAATGTGACGTGTGACCGTGTACTCAGCAGTGAGTGTGACGTGTGACCGTGTACTCAGCAGTGAGGGTGACGTGTGACGTGTAATCAGCAGTGAGTGTGACGTGTGACGTGTAATCAGCAGTGAGTAGAACCCGATGGCGTGCTGCGCCGCAATATAGCCTCGGCCGTGATGAAATGTCCATCGCCGATCGTACTGTCGAGGTCAGGCTGCCGAAACAGGCCCTTCCTCAACCGCAGGTAGGCGTTCAGTTGAAGGGAATCCGACCTATGAAAGGTAGTTTTATGCAAAGGATGCTAAAAGCTTATAATTATCTATTCCAGAGTCATGCAAATCTTCGATACAGGTGGGGAAGAAACGTGGGGGAGAAGGAGCGCCCAGTTCGAGTCACGTCGGGTGCAAACCACACTGGGAAAATGTGGCTAAAAGATGGTGATTTGAAGCTCATTCTCCAATCATGACATAGTTCAGTACCATCACAATCAGACATATCTCATTGTTCAGTGTCATCCCCCAGCGCGCTATGGACTTCCGATCAGCTCCTTGTGATATCAAGAACTATAATACAAGTATGAAGACATTGACGAACTCAGAGTTGGCGTTCTCCCATGGGCGACTTTGTCTCCAAACGACTTCGTTGGCGGTCGCTCTCGAAAGCCTGACGTTCCTGGTTTATGGTTGTCGAATGGTTAATGGTTGTTAATGGTTGTCAAACGCCCCCTCGTGGCGTGAAGGAGTACCGGCTTCGCCAACACCGAGTCAGCCTCCAGCCGGTAAGCAAAGTCGAGCCGAGGCAATCATTGGCACCTTTCCTTGCTGTGTGAATATGGCGAAATGATAAGATCGAATCCACAACTCAATTGAATGGAATGTTGATACTTCAAATCGAAATTCAAGGATATTCAGGTTTAGACTGTTATTTTGGTGAGATACAAAAATCCAGTTCACAGGTGTTACCTAGACACCATTTCGTTTTTTCTGATGAAGACAATGTAGTCGATCAATCGAGAAATATCTTCGAATTTCGGTTTGACTTAAAAAGTTTCCTTTCAATTAAGTTCTACTTGCACGTTCATCATTGCACTATTTTCACCAATCTGTCTCTCCCACAAGTCAACATATTCATTGATTTGTCTTGTTATTCTCTCCCACAAACTGTGATCTGTGACATGCACGTGTCTGCACCTCACACACTGGATGAAGAGGTTAACTTTGGTGATCAGCTGCATATTATAAGCATCAGTAGCGCAACCAGGGGGGGGGGGGCAAGGGGCCATGGCCCCCCCCGAAATTTTTTTGGGGCCCGCTCCGAGCCAGGGGCCCGCTTCGCGGGCCCCTGGCTTGGAGTGGGCCACCCTACTCAAAGCCCTGGCTAGGGGCCCGCGAAGCGGATCTGTGGCTCGAATCAGGGGCCCTTTGAACCAACTGAAAATCTGGGGGCCCGTTTTAACCAGGGCCCGCCTCGAACCGGGGCCCCTGATAAAGGAAAAGTGCTTTTATTTCTGCGAAGTTTTACAAACATAGGGGCCCGCTCAAAAGTAAGTGCATGTTTTCCGCAGACGTTTTAAAAACATGAGGGGGGCCCGCTTGCGAGGGGGCCCGCTCTCCAATCATGGCCCCCCCGGAACTGAAATCCTGGTTGCGCCACTGATAAGCATGTTTGAGTTATCAACCACTATCAGTGATAATTTATTGTTTTCAGCAATTAGCACGCCAAAAATATTTGAAAGAAGCATTTATCATCAAATTGTTCAATGCGCATAACAAGCTTGCTGGCTGGAATGTTGAAATATTCCTCACAAGATGCATGATGATTATTATCGGTAGCCTTTTTTATATCAAGTTTGCACTGATTAAACAAAGGAAATAAAATCAACTGAATGACTGGTTGAAGGACATGCATATATTTCAAGACCGGTCAAAAGGCAAGCTGGTTCTGACCGCGCTTTCTGACCGGTCTTGCGGTCCTTACATTTGTCACCTCTCATGGGCAGTACCATCTGTTTGGACGATGTTTTCTGTTTGTATATTATTCGACTACCCACCTCTCTACTGCTCGAAATACCTAAGTAGCCAAACAGCTTAAGCACACACTTGTGTGTGCCCGATTCTACTCGTACCCAGTTCCGGCCCTAAGCCCGTAGAGCCTGACCTGACCAATTCGAACACTGTCAATTCGACCAAGTCGAACACTGTCCCCCGCATTTCTGCCGTGGGGAGATGGTCAATGTCGTGATGTCTCCGACTGACAGCTCTATTGTGCCGGTTATCGACTCCCGGCAGCTAACCAAATGACATTTTCGAGTAAAACGTGGCACAAAACGTGGCACAAATAGCACTGAGCTTCCGCTGAACGCCTCGTCATTATCAAAACGCACGTTCAAGGTCAATGCCACTCGTAGGAGACGAAGGAAGCAACATGTTTTCTTTTCGCGTTCGAACGTAATTGTACCGTGACTTTCTGACTACGAACAGCCAGGGAATGAACCAAACCCAGGTGGATTTGGAATGATGGGATGCAATACATGGTACTAAGACTTGATGGAAAGTCATGTAGCAACACTTGACCGGTCAAGGTCACACACATTCAGGGGCTTGGGTGTTGTTTCGTATAATTGTGTAAGGTCACGTGCTCCCTCAATGTTGGCTTTGAACCCCCCCCAATAATTTCAACTTCTAACATGGGACCATATGGTGTGTGCCCCCAATCAAGTTCGGTCAGCTCATCGCCTCCATGTTGTGTGCTCCCTGAAATAAGTTTTGGAACGCAACGTCCCTGTTCAGGGTTACACTTTTCACACCTTATCTAGTTCATAGCTTGTGCATTTACGAGGTAAAAATGAGCGATAAAGTCAAATGTAAAATGGAAAACTATTCAAGAAAACAATTTGTTGCGCGTAGGTTAACTTACATTACACCGGATTACATTTGCCGTTGACATACGCTGTCTGTTCTTATGACTCGGGAATTAAGTAGGGAAGTGTGTGCTGCTCTTGAATCCATACACATTAATTGAAGTGCACCGAATTTCAACGCAATCGCAGAACGCGTTCGGCAGCTATTTTGGAAAAACATGAGAGAGGGAGAAAACTCTCCGCCCTCCTCCACCACCAGTCCTAGGGTTACCTATGGTGATAAGCTGTGGCCTGTGACACTTATCGTTTGTTCGTCACGCAATGGATGCAGAGGTCAACAACTGCGAGATTGATGAGCCGAGTTCCATCTCTACTCGCTACGATAATCACCCATGGCATCAAGCGCACCGTATGTTGAGGACTGAGAAAGAGGAACACCAGGGAGCACTGAGGAACAACTCTATGAACAAGTTCACGGCTGTCGATGAATGCACAAGTGGAAATTTTTGATGTGTGAACAAATTTTAATATTTATGTGATTGAAATTTGCCTTATTCACACACATAAACTGTGGCTGGGGTCAACAGACGTCCCGGCAACTGATGCACAAGGTGCGTACCAGAGCGCCTGACTAACCCTCGCTCGCTGTGTGTACTCTTGGTGTTGCCAATGCAGTACCAATAATTTATCAGTTTAACCTGAGGCCTGTGGTCATTAATTGAGAAAAAAATAACTCAAAATTCGGCTTGACAACACCAATAATTTTGATAGGTCTCCATCTATGCTCGCACGGTGTTCCACCCCAACCGCAAATCGGGTTGTTATGGATCGGACTATGGATCGGATTGCTATGGATCGGGCTATGGATCGGATTGTTATGGATCGGATTGTTATGGATCGGACCATGGATCAGATTGTTATGGACCGTACCATGGATCAGATTGTTATGGATCATACCATGGATCGGATTGTTATGGATCGGAACATGGGTCGGATTGCTATGAAACTTCGAAGAGATTACTGTGTGGGGCTGATCCTGCTTGTGCAGAGATACGCACGCGATATGAAAACACGGGTCACAAATGAGGTCCAGCCAGGTCACCGCTAATTCCAGTCGCCTATGCCTCGGTTAGAACCACACGTTGCTGATATTATCGTGCATAAATTGATCAATCGACCAACATCGTGAATTGATGCAGCATGAATGAGATGCGAGTTGTGGTCGCTGGCCAGATTTTAACCTAAATCACTCCCACGTGATAAGTGAAACAATGAGAAGTCGGTCTGCAGACATCGCGGCCACGGAAGGCGGGGCCGACATGGTGGACATGGCCGACATGGTCGCACTTCTCTGCTTATAAGTCGGCTCAGTTTAAGCACAGAGCAATGAGTCTGTGCCAAATCGCAGTGCAATGAACAAAGGAACAGCTTTTGGAACGGGCATGTTGACAAACGAAGGTCTTTGTGTGCAATGGACGAAAAGCCGAGGGCGTAGATGGATGTCCCTCCCTCCCACCCGTGCGAGGGCTAAGCCGGTTCATTTGCAATCAGGGACGTAGCCGAGGGGGACGGCGGGGCGGTCGCCCACTCTTTGGGCCCGCACATAGTCGTCCACGGGATCGACATGGCGAAGGTAGAAGAACCAACAACACTTCTTATGGACGCCGAGGATGTTCTGGGCCTCCCAAAAACGTCTGTATGCCCTTATGAAAGTCCGCGGGCCCTTGCGAACGTTTCTGGTCCCTTACGAACGTGTACGGGCTCATTTCATGTGTTGTCAATCAATGCCAGTGGGTAATTTTTCGGAGTGTAATTGAGATATAATTTGGTAATAAATAAACCAAACCAAAATGCCCACATGGGACAGGCCTTTGCTATCATTCTGCATCCCCGCCGGCCAGCCTGACTCTGGACATCCCCACCGGCCAGCCTGACTCTGGACATCCCCACCGGCCAGCCTGACTCTGGACATCCCCACCGGCCAGCCTGACTCTGGACATCCCCACCGGCCAGCCTGACTCTGGACATCCCCACCGGCCAGCCTGACTCTGGACATCCCCACCGGCCAGCCTGACTCTGGACAGCTCGGGACAACTTTTGAAGCGCCAGGCGCCTCCGCGTAGAAACCTTGACCACAAAAACACCTATATCCCAGCTGCGACTGTTGTTCGCCGCCCTGAGAAAAAGCAACTCCGTCGAGACGGCCAGACGTCGGCCCGGGCTGTTGGACGGCGCCGCGTGGGCTGTCTGTCGGGCTAATTGGACTGGCTGTCAATGTGTCAGTGAGGTCACGGGGCTGACGGTCACGGTGTCAATCAGGAGCAATCCGACCCGAAAGGCCATCTCAATTAGGACCAGTCGGTGCAGGGGAGACCGGGTGAAACCACCTTAATGGGTGCAAATGTGAGCGAACGTCTGCGAGCTGATCACGAACATGTGCCGGCACTGACGAACGCTTGCAGGCCCTTACGATGGTCTACATGGGCCTCTACAAGTGGTGTTACGAGTTCCTACAAGTGTTAGAGTCCCTACAAGTTGTACGGGCTCCTACAATTGTTACCGACCCCTACAGGTATTACGGGCATTACAAGTGTTACGGCCCATACAAGTGCTACGGGTCTCTACAAGTGTTAGGGCCCTGCAAGTGTTACGGGCCTCACAAGTGTCACGGGCCCCTACAATTGTTCGCTTGTTCCGGACCAAATACTGAATCGACATCCATTCCAATGAAGCTTGGACATCCTGCAGCTAGATACATGCTTGAGAGTCTGCATGTCGGGCTTACAAAAATGGTTCCATCTTTTCTTACAGTGCCATGTATAAGTACCGTTTAAGGAGACGAGGTTTTTAACCATCAACTAAGATAAGAAAAACTGTTTTTCGAAGGAAAGACGGACCCTTTTCAAAATAACGTGGTCGAAATCCGCGACTAAATTGTGTGGGGTAGTTCGTGTTTCCGTCCCAATATCCGCCCCCTCTTTGGATCACTCCTGGCTACGTCCCTGCCTGTAATCATGCACGTAATTTCCCTTCTACATATGTTTCCGTACGGTATTCGAGAAGTCAACTTGACCATTCATGGCCGTTATAAGGCGCTCTCCTTTTGTGTTCTGCTCTCTGCCTCGGTCATGTACGTTTTGTTCCTCCAATAGTCAATACTGTAGGAAAGTCCTATATTGGCACGCGAAAGTCTAGCAACCTCGTCGTTTGCGATAACCCCAGTCACGAAAGCACCAGTTCTTTTAGCTGCCCTGTATTGCCTGCAGCACTCGCACACTCACACGAGACCGACAGACACCGTACAGTACTTTCTCCTCTGAAGGTAAGCCGTGATACTGCCTTTCCTATGAATTTAGAAGCCGAATTTAGTTGGGGAAGCACGCGCGCACGGAGCGCACAAGCACAGATGCGCCCGCTTTGAGAATCCAAGCCTGACTCTCGAGGCCGCACGGCCGCTAGTCACGCCTGAATACCCCCGGCCACTGATTGGCCGATCAGCCAGAACCGCCCATTGACGTCACTTCCAGCTTCTAGAAGCTTCTACGGAAGTGGCTTTGCCTTTAGTGAAGGGTACTATGTGATATTTACGGTACCCTATTTTACAGTTACTATTACGGTATACTTTTACAATCGGAAGACTTACGGGATTATACCAATTACGGTTATGGGACAGCCAAACGTATAACTTTATGTGGACTGGGTGTGGTACCGGCTGCACAGTATTGAGGTCACATCTCTGGCGCCGGGATGACTGCCGGAGAGGGGAGGGGAAGGTACAAGGTCCAGTAAACGGCTCCATTGGAGCGGTGGCTGCTTACGTCGGCATCAGACAGGCGGACGCCGTCTAGGTGCCTGAGACTTGTCGCGCCATGAACGGAGGGGGAAGGGGGCTGAATTTATGGGATCAAGATGCTCACAAACTAACTCTCTTACAATACCAATTTGAATGTTTGTGTCTTTTCCTCATTCGAAATATGAGGTCATGGTCATGCCCAACCACACATCTCTGTCGCCAAATTGTCCTCCAAGCACGCACCAACACCTAACAGCCCAGCCAGGCTTCATACAACTTGCCCACTCGCAATTCTGCGCGATAGTCTCAATAAGGCTTGCCAATGAATTGATTACAAGTACAACACGCAAACCCTCCCCTCTCCGCTCCTCAACATTTTGTAATCCTACGTCGGCAGCTGTTGTCTGCGCGCTGGACGCTGCCACCTTTCGGATGGCAGCTCTGACAGACAGAGTTGGCAGCTCTGACAGACAGAGTTGGCGGCAACTGGCGCCATGAGACCCTGCACGCTATGCCCCTCTGCACCTGTGTAGCCGAAGGTGGAGTAGTATGAGGAGCTTAAGCTCGCCGGTAACCGGCGCAGCTGCAGCGACATGCCCCCTCCCCACCCCGCCTCTGCGCGCTCATTGTTCATGCCCGTGTGTTCATGCCGCAGCATGAGATATCAACTTGAGATTCCCTTTCGTCCAGTGCAATTGCAATGGACCTGTTTTCGGTTCATGTTTGGCTTATGGGTCTTATTTGGCGTATCTTCGTTCCGCCTTCGCGGAACATCGCACGTGGCGTATGCTCAGCCTCGCTATTTCTTCAATTTGGCATGGTTTCATTTCCCTACTTAACATTGCACACGCTCCAAATTTTCCAGTGATTCTGGATCCAAGGGCGTACAAAACGGAGCCCATCGTCAGGAATTCAAACATGCATTTCGTAGCAATTAACTTGGAGATGATAATAAATGAATGCGAATGAATAAAACAAGAATGCATCTGGACTTCAAGATGATCTTAGGAGACAAAAATCGAGAGAGAGAGACGCTGATGCTCAATCATCTTTCATATAAATTAATATATTAAATGTAATGTTAATATAAATTTAATATTATAAATGAGTGGTTGCGGTTACCGCCATGATCATCTCATGTGCAGATCTTCTTATTGAGAGCACTTGGTACTAGTGTCAGGCATGCCACCAAAAACGTTTTTTTTAGTTTGATTTAGATTAAAGTCTAAGTTTTAATTTTTAGTCTAAGGTTTGTTTCGTTTTTTTGCGGAAAATAGCAAGTGGTGAAGCAATTCCTGCACAAATATTTGTTCTCACCACGACGATATTTAGACCTGCGTCTACATAAATCCCCCATACACCATGGTGTAATCCCGCACATGCCTCGTTGTAATACCCACCCACACCGCGGTGTAATTCCTCACACATCGTGGTGCAATCCCACTCATACCGCGATGTAACCCACGGGCGCTAAATTACCGTGTAATCGGTGCACCCTTAAATTCAAATAATCAATAAATTGCGGTGTAACCTCGCACACACCGTGGTGTAATCCCGCGCACGTCGCAGCGTAATCTAGCACACATCGTGGTGTAATCCCACACACACCACCGTGTATTCCCGCCCACACCGCGATGTGATCCCACTCATGCCGCTGTGTAATCCCACACATACCACCGTGTATTCCCGCACACATTGTGGTGTAATCCCGCACATACCGCGGTGTAATCCTGCCCACATCGCGGTGTAATCTCGCGCACACCGCGGTGGATTTCCACACGCACATTGTGTGTGTGGAATCACACACCTATAACGCGGTGTAATGTCGTGCACACCACGGTGTCCGTACACACCTCGGTGTAATCCCGTACACACCTCGGTGTAATCCCGTACACACCGCGGTGTAATATCGAGCACATCGCAATGTAACCCCACGCAGGCCGCGGTGTAACCTCACAGGCCGGTTGTGGTGTCGATGTCAATCAGCATGCGACATAAATATGCGATCACAAACGCTCACATTTGCTCCCATTAAGGTGGTTTCCCCCAGTTTCTACTGCACCGACTGGTCCTAATTGAGATGGCCTTTCGTGTCGGATTGCTCCTCACTGACACATTGACAGGCCAGCCAGTCCAATTAGCCCGACAGACAGCGCACGCGGCGCCGTCCAACAGCCCGGGCCGACGTCTGGCGGTCTCGACGGAGTTGCTTTTTCTCAGGGCGGCGAGCAACATTCGCAGCTGGGATATAGGTGTTTGTGTGGCCAAGGTTTCTACGCGGAGGCGCCTGGCGCTTTAAAACTTGTCCCGAGCTGTCCAGTGTCAGGCTGGCCGGTGGGGATGTCCAGTGTCAGGCTGGCCGGTGGGGATGTCCAGAGTCAGGCTGGCCGGTGGGGATGTCCAGAGTCAGGCTGGCCGGTGGGGATGTCCAGAGTCAGGCTGGCCGGTGGGGATGTCCAGAGTCAGGCTGGCCGGTGGGGATGTCCAGAGTCAGGCTGGCTGGTGGGGATGTCCAGAGTTAGGCTGGCCGGTGGGGATGTCCAGAGTCAGGCTGGCCGGTGGGGATGTCCAGAGTCAGGCTGGCCGGTGGGGATGTCCAGAGTCAGGCTGGCCGGTGGGGATGCAGAATGGTAGCATAGGCCTGTCCCATGTGGCCATTTCAGTTTGGTTTATTTATTGCCAAATTATATCTCAATTACACTCCGAAAAATTACCCACTGGCATTGATTGACAACACATGAAATGAGTTCGAATGGTACGGCATGCAGATGCCAAGCTTGGATCAATGGCGTACGCAGGTGCACCTACCTCGCGGTTATTTTATTTTATTTTTATTGCCTTGCTGATCAGCATCAACCGGAGAGAAAAGACAAGTCTGGAGTGTCTTCTCCCCACCTCTGTACGCCCTCTCTACATCTACCTCTGCCTTCTCCCCACCTCCAAAGAGACTCCATCGATGCCTGCTTGTAAGTGCGCGAAGTTTCACATTTAAAGTTGGTGTATCGAAAATATAAGCAATGAATTATCAGTGCAACAGAAACCCGGCGGTAACTATACATATAGTCCGATCAGCGTGCGCACTCGCATGTTTCCTCTTCACACACAAAATGTGAACAAAATCGCCGCTCAAGCTGAGTTCCGGCTGTTGAATTGGACAAAAACCATCGGTACACTGAAACGTGCGCAAATCTAAGTCGACGAATGTGAGCCCGCAACTCAACAGAACGACATAGCATGGTTCGTGAAAATACCCTTTTCGCTTCTTTAGCTTCCCATTCAAATACTTCTTTTTCTGAGTCCGAACAGATCTGCAGGATAAATATCCAGCTTTGTTAAGTGCTACGCGAAGGTCATGTGTATGACCTCGTTACACTGTGGAACGTGATACAAAACAAAACAAATGGCGACTGAAGAGAGAACAACACAAAACGAATATACAACAAATTCTTTGCAATGTATTTACTTCGTGTGAAAACCAGAATCATGTAAAACAGCTTTGTTGGTGAATACAAGACCACAAATGTAGAGCATATCCAGCTGGCTTCAAGCAATTGGGAAGGAAAGCAATTGTTACGAGCAGCTGCAAATGTCGAGAAGTTTGCGTTCGTTTGCGCACCAGATTTCGTCGTGCATTCGTCTATGTACACTAAGCAAATATTGCGTTCGTTTCGCGTAACGTTGGTTGATTCAGCGACCACATATTGTGCTGTGACATACATTTCCAGGAAATGTAATTGTATATTCAACATAAAACGCAACTTGACGGTGTACCTGAAGAGTATCTTCTAGGCTACGTTCTTCATATTTACAGTTAGCGTAGTACAAATTCCTTACAGACAGAGATCGCAGATCACACACAGATGGTGAATATTATAGATCACATGCCGATGGTGTAGATTAAGATCGTGTACAGATGGTGGAGATTACAAATCACATGCTGATGGGGGAGGTTATAGATCGCATACAGATGGTGGAGATTACAGATTACATACAGATGGTGGAGATTGCGGATTACATACAGATAGTGAAGGTTACAGATTACATACAGATGGCGTCCAGCTGATACAGCTTACATCCAGATGGTGGAGGAGAGCAATGTTAGCGTCCGTGAGCAACAGCATTCCTAAGAGCCATGCCATCAATTCATAGTATCATCAGTTGTCGTAATTGCGCCTCTTTTACTATCAAGGCATCAGCAGGTTTCACTCGGTCTGGAGAATACCATGTCGCATGGGTGGTACACTTTTAGCGGAACCGGTATGCTTCAACGGAAACAAATACAAACGTTAAGGCACGTGAACACTGCTTGACCCATTCCCTCTGACATATGGATACGCTCAGGCTGCTCCATTGACCGCAAAGAGGCCCATGCATGGGCCATGCAGCTCCAAGCGACCCTCCGGCTTTAGTGGGCCCCTGAAGCTTGAAGGGTACCTCCAACTCGAAGGGATCCGAGCATGCAGAGGTTCCCAGAGGGCTGAAAGGGCGCCTGAAAGCTCGGAGGTCTTGAGAAATCAGGGCCCCGTCATATCTGTGATGTCTCATTCTGAAAGAAGGGGCGCAGTGACGCTCTGAAAAAGACCTATCGTCAAGGAAAGAGTCAACGCGACGCTCAGGGGGGGGAGCAGTCACCCCTTGGCTACATCACCGGTCGTGCCAGGCGCCAGGGCCCCTTCGACTCATCTGGACCGCCATCGGCTACCCAGAGAACCCTTGGCTGTGGCCACGCTTTCTGGATGCCCGCCGGCTGCTGGAAGCCGTCTTCGACTGACCCTCGGAGTCCATTTTATTGTCCAGCAGGATTCCGTGCCTTGGGGAGGGGGGGGGGGCAAAACAGGCAGCCGTCAGCCTGTCGTCAGGCACCATGGGAGGAAATTTCTCCTTACCCCGAGTGAATCAGTCTGTTATTTTAAACACGAGAATCATATGGATGTTGCATGTCGCACATGACCATCATATGAATTTTTAGCAGTGTTAATTAATTTCACTTTTTGTGAGTGAAATTGGAGCTACCACAAAGTAGCTCACGATACAACTATAATTAGATATCGCAGGTACGGACTAAGAGCCCAAAAGACCTCAGATTGGCAATGTGTTTAATGTTTTGGAACCGTGAACGTGTTGGCTGTCATTAGTCGTGCTCAACTTCAGGAAGCCTTTACCGGGTAGCCATGACGGGGTAGCCTCACCCTGTTTAGAGATACACCTGTATACCACTGTATCCGTGAGTAAAACGGACAACAAGGGGAGGGTGATGCATTTGTTGAATGGTGCACTAAATGTTCAAAAGAACACTGCAGCTCACGCACAGTCGTTGGTGTCGCGTCGAAAATGATAATGAAATCGTTTTCGCGTACGGAATGCATACGAATGCCCAACACCCACTAGGTGTTCATAACCCAGAGCGCCGGTCAGCTAATGCCGATGGTTAACTCAGCTGACTGGTGTCGTTGGCCTATGAGCTGCTGGTGGTCGCCAAGTCAAATCCGGCGCTGTCTTGCGCCTCTTTAGTGTCCAGCGGTTCCTCCTGTGTGGTGTGATGCTTCAGACCAAATCAGGGCGCGCACATAGGGGAGGAGTAAAGAGAACAAGAACCAAAAAGTGAGGAAATTTATCAGTACACCGAATGAATCAAATGTCTCTTTTAAAAAAATCACATGGGTGTTGCATGTCGCATATGGCCATCTCATGAATTTGTAGTATTGTTAATTCACTTTTGTTTAGTGTAATTGGAGCTACCACGAAGTAGCTCACGATACCACTATAATTAGATACCGCATGCACGAACTAAGAGCCCAAAAACCCTGAGATTGGCAATATGTTTCATGTTTTGGAACCGCGAACGTGTTGGCTGTCATTCATTAGTCATGATCAATTTCAGGAAGATCCACTGCCTTTATGGGGTGACCTCTATGTAGCCTCATCCTGTCTAGAGATGTACCCGTATACTGTCATATCCGTGAGAAAATAAGGACGATAAGGGTGGTGGCTTTGTCGATTAGAACCCTACATGTTTTGAAGAAATTAAAAACTCCAGCTCACGAAAAGTCGTCGGTTTAGCTGAAAAATATTCAGATATTATTTTCCCAGCTTAAACTTGCATGGAACTTTAGTGATTATTAACGTCCCACAATAGCGTTGAATTCATAGAAAGTGCATCATATTCGTGACTACCGTTGGAAAAAATAATAGAAAAATAGCGCAACACAGGAAGCAAACTAGTGAACGACCAAAACTATTCACAAGCACAAAGAGAATACGCACATTGACCGCATGGTGAGTGGCGGTGGGTAGGATCGGCCCACGTGGCGGGTGGCGGTGGGCCGGATCCCCAGCCGTCGTCTCCAGCTCGGTGTTGAGACGGCCACGTCAAACTGCTCTCACTGTGCTGTGCTTTCGCTTGTGCTTTCGCGTTTTCAGTACGAAGCCAGCATACGTATGCCCAGCATTCACTAGATGCTCATAACACAAAGCGACGGTCTGCTAGTGCCGATGGTTGCTCAGCTGACTGGTGCCGTTGGCGTATGAGCTGCTGGTGGTTGCCAAGTCAAATCCAGCGCTGTCTTGCGCCTCTTTTGTGTGCGGCGGCTCCTCCTGTGTGCGATGCTGCATCCATCACACACATGTGCACGTGTGTGATTGACGCACAAGGAGGTATGCAGCATCACACACATGTGATCAGGGCGTGCACATAGGGGAAGAGTAAAGAGAACAAGAATAAAAGGCAGGACATTTATCAGTGTCCCGAATGAATCAAATGCCTATTTTTAAAAACGGGAATCGCATGTCGCCACATGATGCCCAGCATTGTTTAGCATTGATAATTCACTTTTTGTGAGTGAAATTGGAGCTACCACAAAGTAGCTCACCACTATAATTAGATATCGCAGGTACGAACTAAGAGCCCAAACGACCTCAGATTGGCAAGGTGTCTCATGTTTTGGAACCGTCAACGTGTCGGCTGCCATTAGTCATGAGCAACTTCAGGAAGACCCCTCCCTGCCTTTTCGCCTATACGTAGCCTCACCCTGTCTGAAGATGTACCCGTATACCACTATATCCATGATAAAATAAGGACAATGAGGCGGGGGGGGAATTGATGCTTTCGTCGATTAGTACAATAAATGTTCCAAAGAACAATGAGGAATTCCAAGACAAATCGACCAGGCAAAGGGGTGAGATTGTCCACCCTCATGTATCAGATTTTGAGCAGAATTAGTGTATAGGGTTATTTTATGCCCTGAATCCACCTGTTAAAATTGTATTTCAATTAGGCCAATGCACAATGGACCAGGAGCCCAGGCTAGCGCGACATAATTGGTTTCAGTGACTTTTCGATATTAATATGAAACATACATCAAGCTGTTCGGAATTAACCATGGAACATGAATCTGACAACAGTTTTTCAGTGAATTCGTCCATGTAAGCATACAAATTCACGAAGCAGGAAACTTTGTCCGACGCAATGGGAAAGGAATTAGCGCTTCATGAAATCGGCATATATTTAATTAGGGCACAACGGAAATATTGAAATAGGTTTCTTGCGTTTTGTTTTCTATTCGAATGGGACATTGGCTTGATTATGAAGTGAAAGAAAAAGGTTTTCTTTCCTTTGGTATAATTTTAGCGCTATTCTTTAACACGCGCCCTGGAGGGCCTCTGAAAATAACGCGCACTGGAGGGGGAGGCTGAATCCGCCCCCCCCCCCTAAGATATCGGCTCCTATTACAGCTGGAGGAACGAAATTCGCTGGGTGGATGGGTACGATAGTGAACTCTGTTGTGTGCAAATTTCATGACCTTAGGTCAATATCTGCAAGGTCAAATGATGTGATATTTGTCAAAATTGTCTTGTTTTGCGTGGCTTGGCTTGGCATTATTATGGATCGCTGTGAATGTGTTTAAATGCTAAAAAATGGGCATCCATGATGTTTTGGACTTTAATAATGATGCAATACAGATGCTAGACCCGACATTTGACCTCAGGTCACCCATATAGCAGCACTTTATCAGGTCAGTTACCTATTCCAGTTACCGGAACCGGGCCGCCCGCCCGACTGCTCCGTCGGGCAGCTCGGCGCAATCGGCTTCGCGAAGAAAGGAGTGATGAAGTACATGAATAAAGTTTGGAAACGCAATGACAAACAGTACAAATGACAAACAGTAGTGTATTTATGACAACATCCAGTTGGCCAAGTTTAGTTCCATTCACCTGTGATGAACTTGACCTGACTTGACCTCGGTGACCTAACATGACCTTGAGACTATATAGCATATCAATATACATCAAACAAGTCGCTAGTGTTGCCAAGAACACTTCCCTTTTGCGGATATACGGGAAGCGCATCAGCGCCTATTTTTTGGGTCTGGCGCTACGAATTGTTTTTATTTTAACGGCCCCTAACTCGAAATTGTTTTGGTCTATTTCCATTGTTCTTGCTTTAAACGACGCACCGTTCATTTCTAAGTAGGTACGCAAAAAATGACGTAAATTTACCGGTAAAATCTGGAGTTATATACGAAAAACCGGAGGGGTGTGCGGATTTCGCCCCCCCCCCCTCCAGTGCGCGTGTTTAAGGAGTCACACAAATGGCCATAGAAGTGCCTTAGCAAAACTTCGGTAGAGACGATCTTTTGAGTACCGCCAGGTACTGCGAACATTTTAGCATGATCGTGTTCCCCAATAAATTTGCTTTCCGAGGCAGGTGCATTTTCCTGCTCCAACCTGCTACCTTGTATGTGAGAAGCATATGATCCCAGTCGGCCGCCGAGCGGGAGCGGGACAGCAGTGTCGGCAGGAAGGCGTCACGATCAGCAGTGACATGTGTGTGGAGGCGTCACGAGCAGCCGTGACAGCATCAGCAGCTGCAGTAGTGTAGTGTCGGTGAGGATTTGTGTGTCGAGGCATCGTTTGCAAGTGATATAGCTGTGCTAGGGGCCAGCGCGTGTATCCAGTGCTTGTTTATTCAGTTTCTGTCTTTAGTCACCCGTGTGAGTGTGTAAGTACATGTACCAATTTTGTGCTGATATACTAGACAATAACACACACAGCAACATGGTCAAAGAGTGTCGCTTTCTATGGTTGCTGATAATCCTGACGCCTAATGAAAAAAGGCGAAGTTGATCCTCACTTCATTGACTTGTACGTACCAAACGTGTTTGCGCTTACTCTACGTCCTCCTCCAAGTTCAAGGTGTTCACAAAAGCCTATTTTCCACCTCATTACTGTTGGTAAGTGGCTTTTCTGCCAGCAACAAAAAAGAACCGTTTTCCGTGTCCATTCTCCTTCAGACATCAGCTTGGGATTTATCCTTCGCGTCGGATTTGGACTCGGGGTTTTAGGGTGCTTCGACCAGAATTGATCATTCGCGGAACTCAGGGCCACGCGGCATCACTAGACCTGCGGGCGACCTCGATCACATGATTGCTTCTCAGACACAAGGTAGCAGATTGGAGCAGGAAAGTGGAACTGCCCCGGAAAGCCATTCTATTGGGGAACACGATGATGCTCTAATTATTGCGGTACCCTGGTACTAATAAGATCGGCTAAGTCGAATAATTATTAATCCTGTTTTGTGCTCATTCGTATTTGTCTTTAAAATTGCGCTAATTTGTACCAAAGACATTTTGATGTTTTTATTTTCCCTTTTATCATAAGGTCAATGTCTCATTTTCCCACAAAAACACTCACAATACAAGATACCTGTTCCAATATTTTCGTTTTGCCCGTATTAAATACAAGCCGATTTCGTAAGGTCATAATTCCTTTTCCAATCCGTCGTGCAATGTTTCTGATTATGGAATGTTATGCTTACATGGACATCGGGTATATTAACTGAATACCTAGTGCCAAATGTATGTTCCAAGGTCAATTTAGAATAGTTTGGAGTATGCTTCATATTGAAAAGAACGAAAAAGTAACTGGAATAAATTATGTCGCACAAGATCAGGCTCCTGGCCCACTGTGCAATGGTTCAGGAGGTATAGCCTGGGGAATTCATGGAAGGTCACGCTGCGAGATTATATTACCCCATGGCCTCAGGTCACGTGACATAAGGTGACCTCGATGTCCGTTAATTTTATTTTTTATTGATAGGATGGAAGGACCATATTTTGCAAGATATATAAGAAGTAAAGATAACCGCGTTTTTGCTACAATGCTCGTTTGGAGAGCATTTGCATTAAACTTTAACATATTTGATGAAGCTTTTCGAGGATTGAACCTCGGACGGGCCGGGCTGTCGGCGAAGCCCAAGCCGAGGAAGGGCCTCTGACCTGATGGACAAGGCCCAAGCGTTTGAAAAGGTCCTCCGGCTTGCCGGAAAAGGCCCTGGGTCGTCAAAGAGGGCCCCTGATATGACGGAGGGGGCCTAGTTTCCGGAGAGAGGACCGTCAGAAAGGCTGCTTGGGTCGACAGATGGGACCCAAACCGTACAAGGGCCCCTGGCCTGACGGAGGGGGTTCAAGCTATTGAAAGAGGGCCTCCGACCTGACAGAGGAAGCCCTGGATTGCTAAGGAGGTCTCCTTGCTCCGGCGAAGAGGACCCTTAGCCGTTGGAGGACCCGGGCTGTTGGGGCGCCCAGGGCCG
This sequence comes from Ashinkailepas kermadecensis, assembly GCA_034440615.1. NCBI lineage: Eukaryota > Metazoa > Arthropoda > Thecostraca > Neolepadidae > Ashinkailepas > Ashinkailepas kermadecensis. The sequence continues at coordinate 53,153 of JAOTOM010001128.1, forward strand.
GTATGAACTTGGGCCGATGAGGGCCGCAACAGCACAAGGGGCCCGTGTGTAATAGAGGAGGCCCCAGCTTTTGAAGGAGGGACTCGGATCAGACGGAGAGTGAGCTGAGCCGTGAAAGAGGGTCGCGTAGATGATAATGAAAATCGTTTCGCGTACAAGCCAGTACGAACGCATCCCCCAGCACCCACTAGGTGTTCATAACACAAAGCGCCCGCTAGTGAGAATGGTTGCTCAGCTGCCTGGTGCCGATGGCTTATGAGCTGCTGGTGTAGCCAAGTCAAATCCAGCGCTGTCGTGCACAAATGTAATGAACGAGCGACTTTGGCGTACGTGTAAGCTATAACCATCATATTGTATGTAAAGGAAGAGAACTTGTCACACTTGGAGTGGGACACTTTCTCAATTCGTTTTTAGAGGGCTGAAAGACAGGCAAAGGCGTTCCATGGGTGCGGAGAAGTTAAAGAAAGCATCTGTGTCGTTAAAAAGGAAGTTCAAGTCAAACTGTGCGTCGACATACCCACACCCGGAAGCAGTCCTACCAAGAAACAAAAGCGAGCTGAATCAGAAGATTTGACCAGGTACAACCGGGTCAAAACTTCGAATGCTAGCTAATTAGCTCTCCTCGTATTAATACGGGATATTCTTTTAAGTTTCCTCACACCACAGACATTTGCATTGTGATACTTATGTATTTCGCTCAGAGTTACAAGATTAGTATCAATTTTTGATATTCATGTTGATATATATTTCAACATTCCATATTCCATATTTCATATATATATATATATATATATATATATATATATATATATATATATATATATATATATATATATATATATATATATATGGTATAAAATATGATTATGCAACACTGGAATAAGACGTCATACATGAGTAATACAGAGCGAACTACATAAGTATCACAATGCAAGTAACGGTCGTGTCCGGAAATTTAAAAGAAGCAGTATTAATACGAATATAGTTAATTAGCAATCATTCGAATTTTTCACGCGGTTGTACCTGGTCAAATCTTCTGATTCAGCTCGCATTTGTTTCTTGGTAGGACTGCTTCCGAGTGTAGGTATGTCGACGGACAGTGTGTGCTTGGACTTCCTTTTTAACGACATACTCGCTTTCTTTAACTTCTCCGCACCCGTGGAACGCCTTTGCCTGTCTTTCGGACCCTCTAAAACAGAAATAAGGAAGTGTCCGCTTCAAGTCTGACAAGTTCTCTTACTTTACATATAATATGATGGTTATATGGTTATAGCTTACACCTACGCCAAAGCCGCTCGATGTCGTTCGTTACATATATGAATATTATACAGCCTTGTGCATGACTACTTTTTAAAACCGTCCATCATCCACACAATACCAGAGAACGCGTTGGATTGTGCTATCAAGCTGCATCTCGATATTGGACGGATGGACGGCCGACTTAGTAGCTCAATCCTCGAAAGACTTCAAAGATTGAAAAGTTTGCACACTCCAAATGATAAAAATAGAGGAAAAGGAGAAGATAGAAATAAGAAAAACACTATTTTTTACTTGCTATATATCAAGCCAAAACATGGTCTTTCCATTCTGTAAATTAAAAAAGTAACGGGCATCGACGTCACCGGAGGTCACGTGAGCTGAGGTCACGGAGTAACTTTCATTATTCATCACATATTATAAGTATTTCCAAAATTGGATTACTTGACTCTTTGCGAGTTAAAAAAATGTCTGTATATATATTTTGACTGATAATTAACTTAGTTATCGGCCACCGAACATAACCTTGCAGCGTGACCTTCCAGAAATGCTCGGCCCTATAACTCCTGAACCGTTGACCTGATCGAAGTAAAACTTGCACAGTTGGATTCAGGGCATAAGAGAACCATGCAGACCAATTTTGCTCAAAATCTGAGAATCACCCCTTTGCCAGGTCGATTTGTACTGCAATCCCCCTTTTTATCTTACACCTATAGAAAACCAGATATTGGAGATAAATAAGTACATTAGAAGACGTAAATTCACACGATGCCAGAGAACACGTTGCTACGTGTTATCAAACTGCATCTCGATTTTGGACGGAGAGACGGCCGAGTTAGTAGCTCAATCCTCGAACGACTTCAAATATGGTAAAGTTTGCGCTCTCGAAATAAGGATGCATATATAAAACGTTATTTTGTATTTGCTATATATCAAGCCAAAACATAGTCCTTCTTCCATTCTGTCAATTAGAAAGTAATAATTTCACGGGCATCGAGGTCACCGGAGGTCACGTGACCTGAGGTCATGGGGTAACTTTTATTATTCATCACATGTTAAAAATATTGCCAGAATTGGATTCCTTGAATCTTTGCGAGTTGAAAAATATCCGGATGATTATATTTTGACTGATAATTAACTTAGTTATCGGCCACCGAACATAACCTTGCAGCGTGACCCTTTCAGAAATGCCCGAGGATATAGCTCCTGAACTGTTGCCTTATGGAAACAAAATTTGCACAGGTGGATTCAGGGCGTAGGATAGCCCGATGCAACAATTTTAGTCCAGATCTGAGAGATGAGGGTGCCGGGCCCTAGTCGATCTGTTGTGGAATGCCCCAGCGACAACCAGCTGCTGGTGTGTGTACCGCTGTACCGCTGTATCGCTGTACCGCTATATCGCTGTACCGTTGTACCGCTGTATCTCTGTACCGCTGTATCGCTGTACCGCTGTATCTCTGTACCGCTGTACCACTGTACCGCGTACCGTTGTACCGCGTACCATTTGTACCGCGTACCATTTGTACCGCGTATTGCTGTACCGCGTACCGTAAGGTCCGCTTTGTCCTGCTGGCTTTCATGTCGTAATCAAATCTTTGAATTGGACATCGAACTCTTAATCAACCAATCGTAAGCACCTTTGTGTCTCTTTGTGAGGTCATTGTTGGCGTTCAGCTTGACAGTGCCTTCGTCGCACGCGTGCCCCCACTGTCGCCGTGTTTTTGTCTGGCCTCACGTTTTCAAGGGCTGCAGATGATTGTTTGATGATTCCGATATGTATGTCTTTTAGCGTTGTTTTGAACAGTGGATCTCGTCTCTTCCACTGCGCCTCCATAATCACCGCAAAACCGGTGTCACTGCGACAATCGTGCAATGCGACAGTCGCCCAGGTCGTGTAGCCCTCGGTGTTTGAGGTAGACACACTGACGATGCGAGATCCATCCGTAGATACTACTGGTGTGGAGCTGTAGGAAAGCTCGGTCGGAAGTGGGGGCAGTTACGTTCGAAGTTGCGATACACTTAGGAATATATAGGATATACACGGGATAGGATATATGGCATCCCTCGAAAAATCGAGATGCGCTCAAACAATACGGCAAAACCCAACATTTACGACAATGACCAGGACGTACGCCGACTGGGATCCAACCAGCCTATGTGGCAAAAGCAGTCGACGCGTCGTAAAGCTAATAACCAGCCATCCGGGAGACTATACAGTACTTGTGCTGGGGAGGGCTTCCGCTGGCTCGTGTACGGCAGACATCAAAGTGTTTTGCTCATCAAAGCGGAACCGCGCTGGTATTGAAATTCCGCACATGAAAGTCGAGTCATAGTTGAAGATTTGTAGTACGGTGTGATTAAGCAGGAAATTAGGATGGAAATGTGGTGCTTGACTTTATGTTGTACTTGTGCTTCGATGTAGTCACGTGTACTCGTGCAAGCTTCGAATATCGTCGAATATCGTAGAATAGCGTCGTGTGCACGCTAGTTTGCTTTTCCATGCTGTTTGTGTGTCTTGAAAGGTTTCGGGTATATTTTCCCGCCGCAGGCTAAATGTGCACATTTACACGTGCTCGAATATTTCATATGAGTGAGTTTTTTCCTTGTGATTATTGTCAACAATGTACTACTGCACAACTGCACTGAACTACATTATTGGAAGAGGTACATAGCTCAAATGCAAAAACGGAGCGTTGTTTATGACGAAGGAGGTGTTTGATCTGTGCTTGCTTCATTTGTCAACTGCACGTTTCAATATCTTTAATTGCGAAGCAGTGTACGGCAGCTTCGAATTGGTCGTTCTATTTTTCACGACAATTTCTACAGGGACAAAATCCGCAGGGCACGGCGTAAAAAGACCCTAATGATGCCGACCCACACCTGCTGTTCGGTGGGGGCGCGTTGGGATTGGGGCCGCCGACAACCATTGGTCTCCGTCGCAAAGTTCTGGTTGCGCCCCTGGCTGCGTTTGTTAGAACCTGAGCCCATTCTGAACATGTGTGCGTGCGGCCCTGCCGAAGTCAGTGGTACTCCATCAGGCTGATGCTGAAATAATGTCCAAAGCTGGTAGCACAGCTGCGCGGGTGAAATGGTAGTCTATGGAGAAATCTTCGTCATCACACCCCAGATATAGTTCCTGCCGCTAACTCCCGATAACTTGTCAGGCCGCCCGATCTCTTCCCTAGTTCCACCCGAGCTCGTTCCTAGCCCCACCCGAGCTCGTTCCTAGCCCCACCCGAGCTCGTTCCTAGCCCCACCCGAGCTCGTTCCTAGCCCCACCCGAAATCTTGAGCCCCACTTTAACTTCTCCCTGCTCTCCAGAGCTCCTCCCAAGCTCCACTCTAGTTTCTCCCTATCTCCGCCAGCGCTTCTCCCAAGCTTCTACCTGGCTTCACCCGAGCTTCTCTCTAGCTCCAGCCGACCTCCTCCGGGCAGTCTAGACAGGCGTCGTCTTGTCCCGGATCAGCTCAACTGGGAGGGGTGGGGCGGGGGGGGGGGGGGGGGGGGGGGAGCATGGATTTCGCCGTCATGGGCGAAAGTCTGCCTTGCCACGATTGATGTTTCTTCGGGCGGATATCCCGGTCGGTGACATCTCAGGTCGACCCTCCGCAAAATAAAGAAACACTAGTGCGTGGCGCCGTCGTAGGTCACTGTAACCGCAGGTAAACCACAGGGCACCCTCAGGCTAGGTCAACCGTGGGTCAACCGTAGATCAACCACAGGGCACTCTTAAGCTAGGTCAACCGTGGGTCAACCGCAGGCCATCCTTATGTTAGTTCAATCGCAGGGCAATCACATGTAAACCGAAGCGGAACCGTGGGTTCGACCTTGGAGATCACTGCTGTCAAGGAAGTCAAGTGTTGTGAGTGTGAGTGTGTGAATTGTGTGAAGTCGAGGTAAGTCAAGTGAAGTTATGTTGCGATCCTCTTAAAATGAGCAGCTTTGAGGTGAGCACCCGCTCCCCAACTTAACACTATTCCGGTAAGGCGCGGATTCCGCCCCCCCCCCCTCCTCACCATGTGGTTTCTCCTCTGCAGTTCCGTAACCCTTTGGGATAGAAACTCGACACACCGCGACTTCTTCTAACTTTCTCCTTGTCAACTTCGTACCGAAATTGTAGCTTAGTAATTATATCAGAGGCAGCAGCGCATGTATCCGAATGTTTTCATTGTTTTGCTGTTCACGTGACTATAATTTATAATTACGCTGTTCATGCTACCGTGATTACCTACATAAATGCTTATTTGGACCTTGACCATATCAGGGGCGGATCCAGGGGAGGAACATATGGACAACAGGTAGCCGATTATCTCAAAGCCGTATCATTTACGTTGCCATCGGAAGGTTGAGATAAGGTGAATTTGGGGCAAATGGTAATAATGGATCACGAGCAGTGGCGGAGCCAGAAGACTTCTCCAATGGCGGATGCAGGTGATAACGAGAGTTATTCAGGACATACCGTATTTAAAACACTATAAGCAATGGCGCAATGAAGATGAACAGGGATTAAAATAAAGTGCACACAGTGGCGGAGACAGGAGACTTCGCCAATGACCAATAATTGTAGCAGTCTTCCTATTCAGCCTCCTCGGGATCCTCTAGTATAAATTCCTGGCGATGTCTCCGACCAAAAACCTTACATTGAGTATTGATATTTTGTAAGAATTGCAAAATAATAGCACTGACACTTCATAACACTGACTGCAAAGAAAGGCCAGCTGCA